>APFE030808232.1:0-15580 GCA_000404065.3 Pinus taeda
AGAAAATTGTGTATGATAACTACAGTTGTATTTGCAGAGTGAGTCGTCAAGTTTTCCCCCTAACGGCACCAGAGTAGCAGGGCAGTGAGAGGAGTGGCCCATAGGAGAGTCAGACTTTACCGTAGGTGGCCAAGCTTCTAAGCGCAGGTGAGATGCTTTTACGCATCACCATCAATCGCCTTTTGAGCGTTCATTTTGGAGTGGCCCATAGGAGAGCCGAGTCAGACTTTACCGTAGGTGGCCAAGCTTCTAAGCGCAGGCGAGATGCTTTTACGCATCACCATCAATCGCCTTTTGAGCGTTCATTTTGTGTGGTGGCTCCGATTTGCAGCCAACCCGGTGATTTTATGGATATTAACTGATTTAAAAGCTGTGAATAATCTAGAATGTCTTTAATTAGCAATGTCTTAATGGAGTGGTGGAAGCACTGCATTCCAAAGATTTTTTAGATGATCTTTATCAGTATGACAGGGAGAAGACTCTCAGTTATTATTCTGAAAAACGCCCTGATAACTCTGCATTGCAAACGTAATGCAATGGAGAATTTTTTAACTAGAACTCTTTAAGCTTTCTCTTTGTACAGTTACTTTCATGCATTAGAACATTTTCATGGCCTGATTCCAAATCTCACCTCTGTTCCTTCATGATCTACTAGCTTAACAGTGAACGAGTAATCATAAAAAAAAAACCATAATGAAATGTGACCCATTATTTAGATTAACCTCCTTCAATACTTCAATTTAAGTAATGTTTTTACATAAACGTTGTTTCCTACGGTTTCGTCTTTCCTTCACTATTGTCTCAGCTATATATAGTTGGGATTTCACCTTATTTTGCAAAATTGTTTTCAATTATTTACATGGTTGTTTTTCCCTCTTAAATGTGACTGAAGCATCTATTCAGTTTATTGCCATGAATTCCTTTGGAAATGGCGAGGAATTTCAGTGCCCATTTTCCTTAGTGTGTAGGATGTGCTGTGCAGGATTATTTATGGCTCTGTCAGAGATATACCTTTCATGTCCAGATTTTTGTGATGTTTTTTATATAACTTGTGTATTTTGCACATTCCATTTTTTGAAGACGACACTGATATATTTTATTTGATTCTGGAAGGCGTACAAGTTCTGATAGCTGCTACACTGTTTAATCATATCTATGTAGCATGTAACAATGGAATGCAGGGAATTAAGCGGTGCAGACGAGGAGACCGGAAGTGTTCCTCAACAGAATACCTGTTCGGAACCCTTAGAAACATAATTTCATGAATTCCTGCTCCAGTTTTGCATCTGCCTCATCTCGGATATCAGGGGAGTTTAATATAGTTGAAACATTTCCAATGAAAATTTTCAGTGGGTGCTAAGTTTGGCTTTTCTTAGGTCCTGCAGATGTAGGAATTTGCCAGGTGTCGTCATCTTCCTGGAGCTTGAGCGTTGAAGGATGTTCTCATAGAGTGAATTTATTTATGTTGATTGGTAAGAACAGACTTGTGAGTTCCTGAATTTCTAAAATTTTGCTTGGATTAGGTCAAGTGTTGAGTTCAAGTTATTCGTTAATTTTTTAATATATGTGTGGCATGACACTTCTCACCCAGTTTGAATCTTCTTAGGTCAAACATCTGATCACAGTTTGATGTTCAAAACGTTGAGAATTCAAACATTTGATCACAGAAAATCTCCAATTAATTTTGAAATAGCTGCCAGAACATTATGAAGATATTTCAAAATTAACTGGATATTTCAAAATTCACTGGAGTTAGTGTGATTTAGAAGTTCGAAATTCTCACTGTTTCGAACATACTTTGTCCATCCTAACATCTCCTGATCACAGAAACTTCATTTAAATTTAGAACATTTCTACCTGCACGAATTGTTTTTGAATAACTAGCTGAATTTGTCAGAAGCAGAGTCCTGGTTACATGGTTTGGTTCTAGTAAGTGTTGTTTGCTTATTGTTTTTTTATTTTTTTTTTGTGAATGTTCTCACAGGCTGCTATGGTACCACAAGATGGAGATGTAGCACGGGCGGGCTGGACAAACCTGCAATACAATTTTGACGGCCCTTACATTTTGTGATATATGTTCAGTCATGCCACCATGGTGACTTCTAGTTTTTCTCCTTTTCAAGGAGTCAATAGAATTTTTTTGAAATATAGTGAATCAATCCTCTGGCCGCTTCACTAAGCGGCTATAATATACTGTAATGTCTGGAAGATATTAATGGACAATTTTCAATATACAATGGAAAAGAGAGTTCTGAATATCTTAATGTGAAAAGAGGCGGCTGTAATGTCCAGAAGATATTGATATACAGTTTTCAGTATAAAATGGAAAAAAGAGTTGCGGAAATTCTTAATGTGAATAGAGATTTATTTTTCAAGATGTAATTGATATACATTACATATCAATATAAAATGGAAAAAAGAGTTGCGGAAATTCTTAAGTGAATAGAGATTTATTTTTCAAGATGTAATTGATATACATTTATGATATTATCAAGGTTTCTTTTATTACATGGTGGCTGGGTATGCTCAAGTAGTTGGAGCTGTGGGGAGCTCCAGCAACCCCACGAAAATAGGTGTGGCATGATTTGTCCTTTTTCCATTTTAAAAAGGATTAAAAATATAATTAGCGCGTAGTCTATTTAAAAAGATTATAAATATAATCAGCTTTTAGCCTTTTTTTAATGGCTATTTTTTCGTTGAAAGGATTAAAATATAATAACCAAGTAGCAAGCTTATTTTAAGCTGACAAAAGTTGATTTTTTGAGGGCCACATAGATATTAAAATTGCTGTTGTTTTTATTGTCCCATCTTGGGAAAATTGGTACTTTATTTTATGTTAGGAACGTAGAAAATTGGCATAGATGATTAGTGAGGAACTAGAAAAGAAAACAAAGATGTGCTCTTTCGAAGTGGGGACGGTCCATCGAAGTTTGTTAGTATTCCTTTCACACCATCTGTCCTTATCATGGGTCCTGGGCATATCCGTCCATTTGGATTCAGTTGGTTTTCCCAAGTTATTTATGATTAGTTTTTAAATAAATCTCCCAGTTATTTTCTTCCGAAGATATTTATGATTGGTTTTTAAATAAATTTCTACTTTAGAATACTGAATCGTACACCGACGAATTATGGCAGTATTTACTTATTTTGGAGACTTTGGGATTCCATCACATTATTAACCAACTTAGAATTTGGGCAGTTTTCTTTGGCAAAAAGTGAAAATTAACCTTTGATTATCGCTACATTTATTTAGATATATAGAAAATATATAATAAAAAAATTAATAGATAAATGGAAAATTATTAATTATTAATAATTATTACGCTATAAGGCGTTCCCTCTGAAATCAACTATCCTAAATGCCTCCGTGTCATAATTTGTACTGTTAGATATTTTGTTATACGATTGAATTAAGATGATTCGTTGATTTGAATGCCATGACGGTTGCATACAACCTACTTTCCCTGGGGATTCAAACGTGTTTATTTGCCGTGCGTTTCGCTTTGGATAGCTAATCGGTTGCTCTCCCACAATCTTGATGCTCTCCACGTCTCTTTGATTGTGTAGTCACGCATGACGGATGCTCTCCATGTCTCTTTGATTGTGTAGTCACCCAGGACGGATAGGAGATGCATCACTCTGGTTCAGTTATTGACGACTTGACTTCGAGGACCGTAGATTTCAGAGCTCTTGTCTAATGGTGGTAATGTTAATTCTTAATACAATGCGAATGTTAAGAAATCTAAACCACACAAAGAAACCATGAAAGGAGTCGAGAAAGTTTTGACAATTTTAAAAGAAACCACGTCAACGTAGACAACTCCGCACCCCTATTATTTTCTGTCAGACCACTTATACGAAAACTGGCGATAAACGAACGAGTAACTTGCGAATTGTTTGGTTTCTAGAAAAAATACGCGTTTAAGCGATGCCGCGAAATCTAAACATTTTAACTGGGTTTTTGTTCGTATGCTTTCCTTATGGTTGATGTGTAAATAGCAAGAAGCAGAAATTCCAGGATATGATCCTTGTAGGTATCACTACATTTACGCGTATCTTAATAGCCAGGATGTTTAGAAAGCCATACATGCAAATGTGACAAACATACCTTATAGCTGGACCTCGTGCAGGTACCAGTCTTTAGACTTAAACCTAGTTAATGATATCAATTACTGTGGCAAATTTAATTTTCGAATCGTCTCGAATTTATCACTTTACTGCTGAAACATAATTTCATGTGACTACGTACCAGTGATGTTCTGCCTTGAGCGGATTCTGTTTCAACGGTCTTACCAATTTATCGTCAACTAATTGCAAGTGGGTTGCGGATAATTGTTTTCAGGTATGAAATAAAACAATTTTGTTTTCAGTGACAGATACAATTGCCAAACAATTTTGTTTTCAGTTATGATAATAAGAGAATTTTAATTACAATTGCCAATTTATTGATATCATAGTTACATAATTACATGCATTATTGGTTAATAATTTGTAGAATGATAATTTGTATCCCATTTAATATAATTTAATTATTTGTTAATAATGTGTACAATGATAATTTGCATCTAATTTATATATTTTACTATTTAATTAATGTATATATCTAATTTATATATTTTATTATTTAATTAATGTATATAGTTTTCATTTTTATTTTTTAATTTATATAATAATTTTATAATTGTATCCATGATACCCGTGGGTTAATGGCGACGAGGTAAAAGAATCAAATAAGCCACATTAGTTTTACCGATAAAATATTGATTTGATCTGTATTCCCATTAATGGTACAGGTCGGCGGATACACTGTGATTTACAAGGGTTTGACATTTGCCACCGTTAAGAGGAGCAGTGCATGAAGTTTCGGAATTTCAACCGTCGAGGGCGTTAACGTTGTTCAAATATTTTCTGAATGGAAAACCCTTGCCAAATTAATCGGATTGATTGACATTGCTTGCAATAAGGGGAAGACCTTGCCAAAATAATTAGATTTTAACGAATTTGCTTGCAATAAAGGGAGGCATTGCCAAAACAAACAGATTTGATCAAATTTTCTCTCATTTGCGTAAATGCTATCCTCCAATTGTACTATTGGCGCGGTACCATCACTGGATTCGGGATCTTCTACTGTAGCCATTTACTGTTCCAATTCTATGAATGCAAACATCTAACAGGAAAATCTTGATCATAATTTAATATATTAGCTAACGCACATGTCATTTCGGAGTTGATGGATAATAAAAAAATTTCAGGTCTGCCGGATCTGATTACGTCATTGAGATAGAGATTTTTTTTAATGGTTAGTTTCATTCATTTAGCTATTGAAGTGGATAATTTTCATTGACTCGTTTATTAATTAGCTGATTGAGAGCAAGAATTTTTGAACCAGTTTTATCGACAGATTGAGACACAGATTTTTTTAGTGGTCCAAATTCGTTGAATATGTATTTTTGTCCATTCGAATATGATTTCGTTGTTGAGATTGATCCCCAAGAACATGGTTTGGAGATTCTCATTACTTTACCTAAATGGAGGAGAAGTAGTTTCCTCTACTTTACTTGTTATTGTTGCACTAAAATTGGAATTCAACTTGTATATATTTTTCTTACCAGTTTTATCTGGTAAAAATATAATTTTATCACTAATATAAACAATATTTTATTTCTGTAGCCTTGCAAGGTCAACTTTAGTTTAGGGTATTGCAAAAGGTATTTTTAAAGGCTTCACCAACAGGGTATTTCATAATAAATTGAAATAGAATATTTTTCGGCATCAACCGGGCAATTCTTTTTTTTTTGCTTTGTGATGGTTGTTTTTCAGTATTTTATTTTATTTATAGAAAATATATTTGTTGCTGGATATTTATTTTAGATCATTGAACAATATTTAATTACTTGAAAAAAAGTTTTAGGAAGGCTCATTTTAGCGGATTATTTGACAGCCGATGCCTTGAAACAAAGTTTTAGGAAGGCTCATTTTTACGGATTATTTGGAGCCGATGCCTGTCATTCTTTATAAGTATGGTTTTTATTGCCATGTGGCCCTATTATGAGGATTAATTATTTAAACAAACAGTTGTATTCTTCTTTAATTACTTGAAAAAATTTAATTACTTAAAAAACAAAGTTTTAGGAAGTCTCATTTTGGCAGATTGTTTGGCAGCGGACGCCTTGAAATTTTTTTTTAGGAAGGCTCACTTTGGCGAATTATTTGGCAGCCGATGCTTCTCATTCTTTATAAGTATGGTTTTTAAGTTAGAAACTGGAAGACTCATAAAATGAGCTTGTTTATTACATTACAAGGCACATACATTTATACAAAACTCATTACAGCGATTCCCATACAATTATTTATTATCTTCCTAAATCCGCCGACTGTAGCCGCTCTACGCCGACTATAGTTGATGACCCGATGAATTCTAGAACCTGTACTTTAAACATTTGTTGTATTCCTCTAGATTAATCTAGCTACTGCATTAATAGAGAGTACTTGGAATTAATACCTTCCAACACTCCCCCTTAATTCCAACTATATAACAAACATACTCTTAATTGATATGCCTGTTGGTCTATGTCTCAGCTAGGCTTACAACAAAACATTTCATTTTTTCCTTCTTATTAAAGGCTCCATGCTTTTTCTTTTTCTTTGCTGACGTAGTTTCAGCTTCACCTTTCTGGCTTTCCTAAAAGAATTCATCTGCCCCTTATCAACAACCTTTTCCGGATTGGGATGTAATGCAAGATCCCGAACAATGTAATCTAATTCATGTTTTGTTGCTTCTTCCTGATTGTCAATATCTGCACACTCAAAAACAACGTTAGATTCAAAACCATATTGATTTTTGTCATCGTGCTCTTTGGAAAGAGCTTTGCTTCTTTCATTTTTCTTTGTTGGTTGATTCATGTCTTCAACCTCTTTCGTCAATTCTGTTGTTGTAAACATGTTGTCCTACATTTGATTTGTGTGTGGAGGTGGGCAACTCTTCTCACCAAATAACAACTTAGATGCTTTTCATGCATCATATTGAACCAATCATCATGGGATACATAATTGTCATCCAATTTGACTTCATATGTTTCTGCATCACAGGGAATTTCCTTAATATCACATACTTTATTGTTAGTTAAGGACATACTTTCACCCTTAATCACAGCTATGATGCTTTCAACACAATCACTTTTAGCAACAACACCTTCATCAATTTCAGCTTTCTCACTACCCTCCATACTGTATTTCATTTCAAGAATATCCCAAAATATTTTTGCATCACATATTTCACCAAATTCATACAAAATATTTGACAAAATATTTTCATCTAAAGCTGATATGGTGAGAAACAATGCTATTGCATTTCTACACTTATCATCCAAATTCATAGAAGCTTCTTGGACAAATTTCCATAAATCTACTGAACCAAGCAATCATTCCATTTTAATTGCCAAAAGCTTAAAATTTTTACCTGAGAAAATTGGCAAAACTGGCATTAATCGCTTCAATATTGCATTAGTGTCTTCAAATTCTTCTTGCTGATTCAAATCTACTGTTGGTTGAAGCATTTCATATTCTTCTGCAACTATTGCCATTAGAGAAAATTCAACTACTAGGCTATGCCAAGTCACAAGCTTTTACTCCACAATCAGCACCAACTAAGTCCACACAATAGGCCACACCAACAACATATCAGAAGGCACAATACAACATGCAAGGCAAGATTTCAAAATACACTTTGTGATTCCACACGCAGCAGATCCCATATCAGAGAGAGCGGAGACTCAAAGACTAAACACTAGACACAGAACTTCAAACTCAACCGCTTTAAACTGAACGTAGGCACAAAGACTTTTTACTTGCTCTAAAATGGGGCAACAGTGCTCACTCTAACAGCAGGATGGGATTCTGCAAAATAACATATAGCAGGAACAACTTCACAGTTGTTTAAGCGAATCTGACGATTTTCGCATCTCGCCCTTATGTTACAGCAGGCAACAATGGCGGCAGTGAGCCTTCAACAATAGATACAGAATCAATATTTGATCACTTTCACACATCAACGCTTCTTTCACTCCTTCTTGGCTTGGAACACATCGCCCAACACCTTCCAAACACCGGGCACCACCAACAGGGAGTAGTTGACGAAGACACAAATCTCCTCCTCGATGTGCACACATTAACAAAACTTGTTTGAACTTCTACAAGTCACGCAACCTCACCAAAACTCCACAATCATCTCTCTCTCGGCGCTCTTCCTCGGTGCTTTAAAAGCTCACCAAAATTTTAACACTGCTTCACATATTGCAACCCACTTATCTGCTCACACCTCTACCATGCTTTTGAACAATGTTATTTTTAGCGCAGCTCCACGTTCACTGCTCACACTGCTACTCGGCCTCAAAGTGAGACTATCACCAACACCACACCTCACCGATTCACCATAAAAACGAAGAGTCACTCCATAACGATCACACTCAACCAGGGAGTGCTCGAAGTTCACAACTCGCCTCCAGTCTATCTTCTGGACCGTGCACATAGAGCCACATGGTGACCTCTCACAACTCAAAATAGCCCACACTCCTGAGCTCTCCACTCTGCCGAAACCCTCAGCTCTGATACCAACTTAGAAACTGGAAGACTCATAAAATGAGCTTGTTTATTACATTACAAGGCACATACATTTATACAAAACTCATTACAGCGATTCACCTGGTTATTTATTATCTACCTAAATCCGCTGACTGTAGCCGCTCAACGCCAACTATAGTTGATGACCCGCCGAACCTGTACTTTAAACATTCGTTGTATTCCTCTAGATTAATCTAGCTACTGCATTAATAGAGAGTAGTTGGAATTAATATCTTCCAACATTTTATTGCCATGTGGCCCTATTATGAGGATTAATTATTTAAACAAACAATTGCATTCTTTTTTAAGTCATCAAGATGTCTGTCATTCTTTATAAGTATGGTTTTCATTCTTTATAAGTATGGTTTTTATTGCCATGTGACCTTATTATGAGGATTAACATTTAAACGAACAGTTGTATTCTTTTTTAAGTCATCAAGAAGTAACTAACCGCAAGTAGTTCCTTTTACTTCACAAAATTCTATTTCAAGGAATGCAAATTTTTTAAACCCTAAACTTTTTGTAGTACTTCAGTTAATTAGGTTTATTTATTTTGGAATAGTTTAACATATGGGTTGATAGAAGCTAATAAACATTTATTATCAAATTTAAAATAAAAAATAAAATTGAAAATTTTAAAAAGCAATATTTGGTATAATATAAAATGAATATGCATGTTGAGTTATTTTTAATAAATTAAAATTTTTATAAAACATTAATAATCTCAATCTTAGTATGATAAGTAGATTTATTCTTGATATTACAAGGAATTCGCTCACTATGGGTTGCAAATAAAATATAATATTTCATGTCCACATAACATAATATAATTTGACATCAACTTTAAAAAGAGAAAGTAGATAAAGTAATTAAAGGTTAAAAAAGCATATATACAATGTAAATCACATCATGATGTGATTTTGTATTAACGACAGGGATAGGGTTTTATAGATAACAATTTGATTGCATGATGCAAATGGAACTTCAATCAAATTAAAAACAGGTTTTGTTGCACTTTAAATGCTATGTTTGAGATGCATAATTTTTCATGTGACACCATAATTTTTTCCAACACTTATTGGCAATATTAATGGCACAACATTATAAATAGTAATTAAATTTGGAAAGGCCTTGGGTATGATTCCTCTGATATAGATTGTAAATGAGGCTCACCATGTGTATAGTCAAACAGATCTATGCTTCAATCCTAAGTATTGTGGCATGCAAAATACACCAAATCCATTATATGAAGATTGTCAAGTCCATTTGGGATCTAAAGCCATTATGTAATCTTTGAGGCTTTTCTTTGTTGTTTTTTATATGACCACCATAGGCATAATCACAGACAATGCATCCTATTTTGAAGTAGAACTTTTTCAAGGATATGAGGTTTTTTAACTCTTAAATTTGGGTGCAATAAGTGTTACGGCATATAAAAAATGTGATTTCTCTTCTCATTCTCAATCCTCTTACTCAGAAGTAGCTCATCCCTCGGCATCCTATGACCTCCAAAATCTATGAGCAATCAATGATTCATAAAAAAGATATCCCATTAAGACCCATATTTATGCCTTAAGACCCATAGTTATGCCTTACAGCGTTTACTTTGCAACATTGGTTGCGAATGCTAGTAGTATAATATTATGGATACTCTTTAATATTGATACGATATTATTCATATTTTGGATTTTTATAATTCATATCATGAAATTTATTCCTATAAATTTAAGTCTTTGAAAATGTGTTTTTGACTTTATAAAGAGATTGAGTGTTTTGAAATAAATTCTAGTGTCGGAATGTATTGGGTAAATTCTTTAAATAGAATACCAAAGGACACCGCTTAGTAGAACACCAAAGGACACCGCTTAGTAGAACACCAAAGGACATCGCTCACAAACATATCACAAATCAGTGCACTAGCGTTCTTGGCATGGTTCAAACTCTCAAAGAGTGAAACAGTGCACAACCTGAGCCAACACAGTGCAGCAAATTTATTAATGTAAACGGATTTTCTTTTAAATAGTCACTTGACAAATGTCCCTCCATATTTTTTAAATAGAGATCATGGAACAGTCCGGTGTTAAGCCACTGATCAAATGTCTATAATACCGAGAAGAAAACATATCATGATCATCAGATTGTAAGTTAGAAAAATTACATACTAAAAAATACTTTACCTAATTATACACTAGACCAAATTTTACTTAATTATTTCTTATATACCAGAATATTTAACATCTAAATGCTTTTTAGAAAAAGTGAAATTAAACATAAAAAATTACGAAATAAGATTTCAACTCCATAACAATTTAGTATAATTTCCACTACCTACGAACACAAGTTTCGGCTCTTTCAGAAAATGTATAATATAATTACGGCTACATGTGACCAAAAGTTTCTTCTCTTTGACGGGGCGAAAAAAACTCTAAAGCACAAGTTTCTACTCTTTGAGAAAAAAAAAATGTATAGTATAATTGCTGCTGCATGTGACCAAAAGTTTCGTTTGTTTGAGGGACAAAAAAACACTCTAAAGCACAAATTTCTACTCTTTGAGACAAAACAAAATACATGTTTTGCACAACTCTCAAAACTGATGATATTTTAAGGAATACAATCTTGATCATGCCGAAAGAGAATATACTTAATTCTCAGAGTGCATAATCATTTATACGGGTGGTAATCTAACCCAGCGCTGCTTCGCAGCCTAGGTCGAAATATGTATAAGCAGCCTAGGTCGAAAGATGTATAATTAATTGCAAAAGTTCTAAAATTGACAACACAGAATCGGTTATAGTTCTGTTATTCTCAATGATGTGCTTCAAAGGTTCAAATTTATTTATGTGTGAACTGAGAATAAGAGATTCATCTATTTTCCTTCATAAACGTGGAATTTGGGGATGCTTGAAGAAAATAAATACAATACTTGGTATGTATATTGAATAAGATTAACAGCAAATAGCTTATATACATAGAGAAAATGAGTGGTAGATTTTGAGTTTGTTGGGGGTGTGGTTCTCACTCACACTTTTTATTATTCTTAATTTTGAAAAGTTTTTTCATGCGTTTTAAATCCATTCTGCTTCCAAAACACATACTCTATTCTTTTTGGGTTTCAACCTGTGATTTTTTAGGAGTAAACACATGCTCTTAACCATCAGGCCCACTCAAGTTATAATATACATTTCACATTGACAAGATTAAAAAAGACATAACTTTATTATTATCTTAGCCATAGATCTGTCAAGCCCCTAGAAGGATCAAATTTTGGGGGAGCAAACATTTCCTCAAGTTTTGCACTCAAAAAAGAGTTTTGCACCTTTAGATATTCACCTCTAGAGATTTGATCCAGATTTGATCCCTAAAAAATATCTCACATCTCACATTTAACGCCTACACATTTAACATCTCACATCTCAGGGCTACACATCTATTCTATACTGTTTATTATTAAAGTAATTAATAACATCATTTTATGTAACAAGATTTTACTCTATACACTTTATTATATGTAACAAGATTTTTAACTAGAAAGATTTATCATCATTTTAACATGGAGATCCTGGACTTGTAAATAGGCCTTGTTATAGTACCATGAACCAATATCATAGTTTATTAATATGAAATGCCCAAAAACTCATAACTCATTTTGATGTCATTTTTTTAATTAATCAATTTAATTTAAAAAGGTGTTCTCTATCCCAGTATGGTATCCTAGACATGTTGCAATGTTTAACATTTTGACATAATCAAAATAAAAATAAAATCGAAAATAAAATATATAAAATTCTCCATCTCATGGTTTTTTAGGATGTGGCCTATATAATTAAACCAACCTAGATTCATTATAGCTCTAGATCTACAATGATCCAGAGGGATCTAATCTCTTTTCACTTTAAAAAAGGTTTGCATCTCAAAACCACTTAATAATTATGGATAATTAAATTAAAATCTTGAAAATTATATTCCCCAAGTTTAGATCCATCTTAATTCTGGATCTACCATCACCGAATCTATGAAAAAGCACCGAGGATCAAATCTTTAAACCAAAGTTAATATGGATCTAGGTTGGTTTAATTATCAATTATAATTATAATTTCAAGATAATTTTTTTGGTAAATCACATTCCAATTTTTATGGGTGAACGTGTTTCGAACGACTAAGTACGATTCATAATCCAGACTTGGAACATTATGCATTCTAAAAAAATATAATAATAATTATTTATTTGTTGATTTTGTTTTTTAATTATTATTATGTAATTTGAAGAATTAAAAAGTGTTTTAATTCATAATTACAATTATTATTATTATTATTATTATTATATTTAATTTTAATTTTTCATTTTATATCTATATAATTTTTTATTAGGTCAAAATGTTTAAATAACAATACTATTGAACAAACATCTTTTCTATACTAGCTTAGAGAAAGACACAAACTCTCCTAATGTAAGAATATATAAAGTTAAAATAAATAATTAATAAAAGTAAATTTATAAAATACAAATAAATAACTTTATAAATACAAATGATTAATCGATATATTATTATAAAAATAATTAAATTAATAAATAAATATAAAAATAGAAGTTGTTTATTGCAACGGGTAGTTGGACAGTTCCTAAAACACCATGGCTGGAAAGGTTCTGCCATCTCTGTGAGAATATGAACATCAAGGATGAAAATCACTTCCTCTTAGAGTGCTCCCCATACAACTACATTAGATCTCAGTTTCAAAATCTTTGTTGCAATAATGACCTTCCTAGGCTTTTACATGTCAAAATTACAGTGAGCAATAAAGGCTTCTCTCCAAGCTTTTTAAGCATAGGAATAAAATCTAAAATCAAACTAAATAATTCGTTTCCTTAGGTCCGATAGACTAAAGTTTGCTCTGAGTGGATGTTAACCATCATCATCATAATAAAAAAAAAATTGAAAATATTATTCACTTATTGCAATATGAAAAAAAAAAAAAATGAAATAAAATTAAAATTGAAAATTTATAGAAAAAAATAAAGTAATAAAAGATTAAAGGATAAAAGGCTGGTTCTTTTTAATATTGGTTTTGAATTAAATTATGATAAATTTAAAAAAAAAATTAGAAATAAAAAATAAGTATTACGAATAAGTAATAAGAAATAAAAAATAAGTATTAAAGATAAATCTGAAACAACCTGCAAAAACATTTAAAGAAATGAAAAATAAGTATTAACGATAAGTATTAAGAAATAAGAATAGTTTAAAGATAAGTCGAAACAATCTGCAAGCTTCAGATATTTAAAAAATAAATTTATTTATATATTGGTAATAATATTTTATAATATCGTTATTATTATAGGAATGTATTTTAAATCTTTAAAATTTGAAGATTAATGGGAGATTCGAACCTGGAATACCGTGATCATTAATTTCGTTTAATTAAAAAAAATGAAAATCGAAATTTTATTTTAAATAATATAAAATTATATATTATTTTTAATAAAAATTATAATTAAAATTAAAGAATTGAGAATTATTTAAGTTTTAAAATGATTGCATAATTAATTTTGGTTTGAATCTTAGTCGTCAAAATCATATTGTCAGTGAAGTCCAAGAAAACTTTGATAACATTAAGATATTATCTCTGTTGGACTCCAAAGTTTTACAAGCTGAAGCAAAGAAATTAAAGACAAATTATTTGCATCTAGGTTGTATTAGGGTTGGAATTAATTCTTTGGTTCATAAAGGATTACATACTTTTGTGCTTGCAACAGTTAGAGACATGACGCACAATAAGTATACAGATTTCATCATTGGTGGAATAGTGGCACCCTTATCTGATGGCCATGTTTATTTTGACTGCTACCCAAACTTCTCTGTGTACGTATATGACGAAACCATTGCAGAAATCCTGCAGCTGCAAATCCAAACAACAGGTTTCGATATGAAAAATAAGAGAAACAATGTAGCCATCCAGACCAAGGCTTGCTTACGCCATACAAATACCTTATGGCCAGCCATCCGCCATACACCCAGTAGAGACTCCAAGTCTAGTGTCGTTGTCAAGACAGATCCCCAGAATCAAAAAGTTGAACATTATCTGATCAGATGGCAAGACTTGCAGTTCCAGTACTTTTCGGATAATGAGAGCTTTGATAAGGAGAGATCCCATCTCCTAGATGTCTTTGTGGAGAATGGATATAGCAAGTGCCTTGGTCAGAGGGCCTTCCATAAAGCCTCTAAGAATGTGTTTATTAAGAAAGATCCAAAGGAGCGCCGACTAGGTGTCCACCTTCCCTATGTACAAGGAACCATGGACAAGATTGCTCGGATCCTTAGGAGGTTTGATATTCCCTCTACCTTTAGGCCCCTCAACACCATTCGCAATTCCCTCCGGTCGGTGAAAGATCCTGTTAACCCTAAGGACATGAAGGGTGTATATTTGATCCCCTGTTCTTGTGGGACCCCCTATATTAGGGAAACGAGGCGCTCCATCCATCAAAGGATCAACGAACATGCAGCTGACCTAAGACATGGGCGAACCAAGTCTTCAGCTTTAGCAGAGCATGTAGATAAGACCAAGCATCATGTTTGTATAGAGGAGGCCAAGGTTGTTGCCAAGGTTGCTCAGTTCCATCATCATAAATTTAGGGAAGCTATTGAAATTGAAAGAAGGCCTAACAATCTCAACGGAGATGACAGCGGGAAGATCAGTAGATGTTGGATCCCTGCCTTGTCGACCTAGGTTTTTTTTGTCCCCCCATTTTACCTTTTGCGCTTTCGTTGTCCCCCCTGGTGTCTTCCTTTATCCTTTTCTTTTTCTTTTTCCGTCTTGCTCTTTGGTTTTCCATCGGACTTTTTCCAGTCCTCCTCCTTTTTATTTTAAGTCGCTCTTTCTAGTTAATTTTTTCCTATTGGATATTATTAATTATAATCTTAACTAATATATATATTATTAGCAGTATTCATTTATTCATTCATTT
>APFE030808238.1:3288-26668 GCA_000404065.3 Pinus taeda
ACATGTGGCATGACAGCCAGGCCAGAGCGAAAGGTATGGGCGAAAAGAGGAATGTCCAAGCATGGACAAGCACCTATCGCAGCGGAAACATCCCTCCTATATGCGCGGTCAATGCCTGGTCAACTATGGCATGTTGGCACAAAGGCAGCAACAGCACTCAAGTACAGTCAATTCGATTTTTAGTTGTTTCCTAGTTTTCATATGCGTAAGTTAGGATAGGAACATCTTTGCGTTTTTACAAAAGCAGCAACAGCCGCCCATGGATAAACATCCATTTTTCAAAGGATGTGAATGTATGTAATTAAAAGGCCGAACCTGGTTATATGTTAGTTTACCTTTTGATACTTTAGACTTTTACGTTTTATATACATTCCTTGTCGCCTCAGAACAGAGCTTTTGATTTAATATAAGATTGCATTACAATCTCTGTGCGTTGTTTAATACTGTGATCGTGGAGTAACTATCTCGGTGTGCCAAGAACGCGGACGGGCCCTGCGTGCATGGTATACCGATATTTTAATTATGTTTACATTGTATTTACATTGTGATTTTAATTAAATTTTACAGTCAAACGTTTGAATGGTATTTGATATCGATTTATATGCTCAGGGATTTGATTGATGCTTACGTTTGTGTTTATGAATGCGTTGTTAGATGTCTGTGTATGTGCTTGAACATACCCTCATCTGGATTTTGAATCATATCCTGTAAAGGATTCGATCCAGGTTTGCTTTGTAAAGCACTGATATGGATGATGTTATGATTTTTACTTTGCATGCTTACAATAAATATTCATGACTGTTGAGTGCCATTAAACAGGGGTTTCATGTTTGGTGTCTCTGTAAGGGGACTGAAGCCTTTAAATATAGTGATACACAGCATGTTATGGATTGCATTTTAGTTGTTAATGACATATGGTTTGATGCTTAGTTAAAGCTTTGATTGATAGTTTAACATTAGATCTAGTATCAGCACTGTACCTAAGAATCATAGGTCTAGAGTAGATCCTTTATGTCTATATATTTTAGGCACACGCCTCTAAGTATACCCACCCTGGTTGATAATAAATTTAGCCCAATCTAACACCCTAGATAGGACACTACATATGTCATGGAGTTTGTTCGGAGTAGTTCTCAGGTTCGACCCCCTGGCCTGGCATAAAATTTCGGTAAAGCACCATAGCTGACCTTTGGGGAGGGAAATGTGGATGCCTCTAGGCTTGCCACTTGTTCCCTCCTCATTGGTCCACCATTGACGAATCAAAACATGCCACATCACCATCCAAAAACCAACCACAATCTGACACTTGGTGACACCTGATAGGTATTTGACCAACCTTTGACCCTGCACAGTCACTTGCCACGTCAGTAGTACAGACTACTGATTGTGTAGTGACCTTACACATTTAAAAAAAAAAATCCATTATTTGGCAAAACGGAGAGAACATGATATCTTCCTCATATGAACTCATTTTCAGTGAAACAAGTTGCATTGGGATCATTTCACCGAGACAGATGTGGTTGTTCAAGTTTTGATCCATTCTGAGAAATTTGATTTTTTAGCTAAATACTGAGCACTTGATCAGAGAACCTAGCCCAATGGAAGAAAGATGTAACCAAGGTGAGGAGAATTATCTTAGAGGGAGTGTAATACCACATTATATCAAATATCCATGGGAAATAGACTTTTTTCATAATGTGGAAGCATTGACAGAGCTATTCAAGAAAAGTAGTGACCATAGAAAATTATCCCTCAAAGGCAAACTTCGAAATATCAAGATGCAGAAGAATGACATTATTTCACAGTATCTCACCAGATTTACACAAGTTCAGGATGAGATTGGAGGGTTTGGTGTGAACATTGTAGAATATGACATTATGAGCCTATCTCTTCTAGGACTTCCCAAAAGTTGGCATAGCTATGAGGACTCGATGAACGAGAGGGGGAAATAACCAAATTGGGAACACTTGTGGTTCGATTTGGTACAAGAAGAGATCAGGTGGAATACCAAATATGAAACTTCATCCAAGGGAGAGGATGAAGAAAATTTTGCATTGATTAGAAAGGGAAAGAAGGGCAAAGGGAAGAAATCTAAAACCAAACCAGAATCTAGCCAAGGGGGCAAGAAGAAAGATTTTTCCAAAATAAAATGCTTCAATTGTCATGAATTCGGGCATTATGCTACAAACTGTCCACATAAAAGTTATAGAAAAAATAACTTAGGAGGAGTAACATGTGAATGGTTGGCTTCACAGTTCAAGCTATATTTCACCCTTATCAAATGCATGGCCAACACTATGCTGGGGAGTGTGTGGTACTTCGATTCAAGTGCCTTGTTTTAATGACAGGGTGTAGAGAGATTTCCAGTGACCTGGAGGAGAAAGTTCTCCAGATGCATATTGAGATTGGGGACAATGGAAGTTACAATTCTACCGGGATCGGTATGGTAACCTTTAAGAAGGAGTTTGTATCCCCTCTTCACCTCAAATATGTCATGTTTATTCCAGGCCTAAAGAAGAATATCATCTCTGTAACGGTTTTGGAAGACCGTGGTTATGGTGTGATCTTCAATAAAGGTAAATCCTTTCAGAGACACATATCCATTGGAAAGGTGAAGCAAATCGAGATTCATGTGTAGAACATGTATAAAATTGATGTGGAATATTGTGCTACATTAAGTAGTAAGGCAGAGAAAGTGTAGGGTTGTGATGTTGGTGAGCTTTGGTAGAGGAGAATGGGCCATTTTCACCATGTTGCCTTAAATATTATGCATCAAATAAACACTGGCCTCCCTAAAGGAGCACTTGAGCAACATGATGTCTGCAAAGGCTGTAACTTGGGGAAGTATGTGAAATCCACATTCCATGATCGAGATAGAAAAGCACATGTAGTCTTGGAGAGATTCCACTCTAATGTTTGTGGACCCTTCTCGACAACATCCACTACCAGACATAAGTAAATTGTTATTTTTTATTGATGATTTCTCAAGGAAGTGTTGGATCTTATTCACGCAGAAGAATGATGAGACATTATCAAAGTTTGTAGAATTCAAGGCACTAGTTGAGAAAGGTATTGGAAAGAAGGTGAAGGCTCTCAAGAGAAACAATGAAGGTGAGTATTTTTTGAATGAATTCAAGGACTTCTGTGTGAAAGAAGCCATTTAAAGAGAGTTGATAGCTTCACACAACCCATGATATAATAGGGTAGTTGAGAGGAACAATTAGAGTATTTTGAGAGCTCTAATAAATATGCTACATGACCAAGGCCTACCACTACATTTGTGGGCAGAGGCATGTAACACAACAGTCTACTTGCAGAACTAGACTCCTCATCGGACACTTAGAATGATTACATTAGAGGAGGATTTCTTGGGGTGAGAGTCGGATCTATCTCACTTCAAAATTTTTGGAGCCTTTGTTTATTGTCGTGTCTCCAAATATTTGAGGAAGAATCTTGAGATGATAGAAGAGTTGGGAGATTTTGTGGGTTACACCGAAACTCTACAAAATTACCGTGTGTACTTACCTTCCCTCAAAATGACAATTGTATGAAGGGATGTAAATTTTGATGAGGAGAAAGTGATGTGGTCTTTCTTGAGAGGGAGGTTCAAATCCCACCAGAAGAGGAGCTTTTAGCTCCAAAGAAGGAGTCATAGGAAGTTGTGGAGCAGCCACAATTGGAGGAGCATAGAGGCGGTAGAGTGGAGACATCCACTCAAGCGTAACCATCTAAAGTAGGTAGAAAAATAACTATGGAAGTTTATATATTGGTTCACGATGCAAGGGAGAATGTGGGAGCTCCTTCAAAATTTCACAGGAAAAGGAGGTCACCTGAGAGGTACACTAACTACATGGCTCTAATGAATGAGCTTGTAGAGACTGATCCATCCCCCTTTGAGGAAGTAGTAGAGCAACCCATTTGGGTTGATGCAATGGTGGAAGAATACAAGTCCATCATGAAGAACAATGTTAGAGACTCTGGTCCCAATACCGATAGATAAATCATTTGTGGGTTCGAGATGGATCTTAAAGGTTAAGAATGTAGCAGACAAAAGCATAGAGAATTATAGGCCATATTTGTGGCCAAATGATTCTCTCAAGTTGAGGGAATTGACTATGAGAAAACCTTTTCTCCTATAGAAAAATATTCATCCATTAGATCAATTCTTGCACTGGTTGCATAGATGGGGTGGAAGATCCACTAGATGGATGTAAACAAACATTTCTCAATGGTTTTATTGAGGAGGAAGTGTACATCGAGAAACTAGAAGGTTCTGAGACATTTTCTTGGGAGTCTCATGTGTCAAGACTCAAGAGAGAATTCTACAGTATTAAACAAGCACCTCGATCTTGGTACACTAGGATTGACAATTATCTCACTGGTTTGGGCTTCACCAAAAGTGAAGTAGATGTGAACCTCTATCATATTTTGGTAGAAGGTAAATTTCTTATCATTTTTTTATATGTTGATGATTTAATGATTGAGACATTAAAGGGAAATGAACAAGATTTCTGACGACCTTTCCAAGGAAGCTACGCAACAACCCAAGGGGCACTAGATAATTCAAGAACACTAGGAACATGAATTATATCAGTTCTACCATAGGGCATTCATGTTTATATTATATGGCTTTTTCTGTAAATATTTATGGTCTTTTTTATGAACATTGATGTGACACTAGATAGATGGCTTGGTCCATCTATGATATTCACATAATCTTTATGGAGATGATAAAACATGTAATTTTCTTTTTTTATAATGGAAATTATGATTGTTTCTTGGGAAAAAAAAACAAGTGATGAGAAGTTGATCAAATTTTTTAAGGAGGACCTTGCAAGGGAATTTGAGATGAAGGAAATGGGCCTCATGCACTAATTCCTCGGGTTGTAAGTATGACAATGCAATGGGGAATTGTTTGCATCACAAGGAAAGCATGCCACCGAGGTACTACACAGATTTTGCATGGAGTTGTAAGGCCATGGAGACACCTCTAATGACCAACTTGAGGAAGGAGGATGCCCCTTCAGGTGAAGAGGTGGATGTTACCATTTATCAACAACTAGTGGGTTCACTAATGTATCTTGTGAACACATGAACAAATATGTGCTATGTAGTCAACCTATTAAGCCAAGCTATGGTTAATCCAACCAAATTGTATTGGAAGGCAATGAAGCATGTTTTACGGTACCTCAGAGGCACTACCCTATATGGATTATGGTATAGACAAAAAAAGGGAGTGAATTTGTGTGGTTTCATAAACATAGATTGGGTAGGGAGTCCATATGACTAGAAGAGTACATCAGGTGGAATTTTTAGTGTTGGGTCTGCAACAATTTCCTAGTATAGCAGGAAGCAAAGATCTATTGCATTCATATCGGTAGAAGCAGAATACATTGATGAAAGTCAAGAAGTATGTGAGGCAACATGGATGAGAAAGATACTTGTGGGACTCTTTAGCTAGATAATGGATCCAACTGTGATCTATTGTGATAATCAAAGTTGCATTAAGCTCTCTGAGAATCTGGTATTTCACGATCAATCCAAGCATATAGATATCTAGTATCATCATTTACGGGACTATGTGGAGAGGCAGATAATGTTGCTACAATACATACTCCTAGAGGAAGAATATGCTGACATATTAACAAAGGCCTTGTCAGGAGGGAGGTTCGAATTCCACAGGTGTAGGACAGGGGTAGTTGATAATCCATTTCTTGCTAAGAGGGAGTGTTGATAAGTGTAACAAGAAAGTCTCAATTTGACTTTGCCTTGGTCAAATTGAGAAAAATCGAATTTCCACACTAGTAGAAAACTTGGAGGTAGTTAATTGAGGTGAAATGGATCTTTCCACTTAGTTAACTCAGTAAATTCAAGTTAGATGGCTTGGAGTTCAATTAAGCATGTGTTATTACTAATTTGTAGCAATCAAGGTTAGTTATTTCCAGTTCTATTTAGTTAAACTAGTTCTAGTTGTTGATAGAGCTAGTTCGAGGTTAGTTGTGTAGTGGGACAATAGTCTAACTCAGTGATCATCCAGTTAATTAACCAATCAACTAAAAATAGCTAGTGCATGCAAGGAATTCGAGTTCCTTAGCTGTGGTGGAGATTCAAAGGTATTGTAACAAGTAGTTGTAAACTAGTTTGAGTGTACAAGTGTGTTGAAGGCTCGAAAAATTGGGACTCCAACAAGGGGGATAACCACCTGGTCCAGACCTTAAGGCAGCTCCTTTTCCATTTGGAATAGTGGCTCCAACTAGGGATGATGGGACCAGTTTCCCAATCTATTTATGATGTGTGTGCTAACGGGATGATGTTTTTATTTTTGGGATTTTAAAGGATGAATACTTATTCTAATCTTACTCTATCTTTTAACAATCATATGAAATCTATCATAATCAAAGAAAACATCTAAGTTTAAGACTATATTGGGAGTAATGTTTACATATGTGATCTAAAATAATTTTTGAAAGCGACTGATAATGAAGATCATTCAATCACAATAAGAAGAGAATCCATTTAAGAATGATTGTTTCATATAAAAAGTTAGCCAAAACAATATGAGAAATATATCACATAAAGAGTCATTCACATATTCAGCATAAAGAGTAAGTCATCACCATACAAAAGTGCAATAATGATAACTAAACATTTAAACTTTCATATATAAATAATGAAAAATTATTTATTGCTTAACACACAAGTAAAAAGCATTAGGAGATAAAAGTACCATTTGTAATATGTCCTAGTCATGAGCTGCGGCAATATTGATCTATCTTCAAATCACTTAACATCAACTAAGAGTACAAAAGTGTAATTTCAGTAGCAGATGTTAAACTCAAATAGAAAATAAATCTCGTTCCATTGATTTTATCAAAACCTCCTTAGTGGGGGGCAAGATGCACATTCTGAAGAAAGTTTTTGATAAAACTCTGTACCCCTCTCTAAATAAACGAGAGGAGTTTAAATACTAATCTATGAAATATAAAAATAAATATTACAAAAATAGATGAGAAGGTTTAAACAACCTACCTCATTTTAAGCAAAAATAACAAAAACAAAAACAAAATATATCTATGACTAATCCTACATCTGATTCTTTAGATCACAAATATCCAGCATTGGTTTTAAGAGTGTCGGTTGGCCGACTTCAACTTTTAACTGTCCTGCAAATACGACATTGGTGAGAGTTGGCACTATCTTCTCGGTGGAAGTCATCAGGCACTTTAGGGTCATCCACTGGCTGTGTGGTTTCACTAGGCATTGCTAGTATGCTTCCCAGTTCAATCTGTTTAATTGCCTCTTCCCTTTCTCCAATGCTTGTTTCGATATTGCTTGAAGTTGTTGTGCTCTTGGAAGAAAACCAGGGGTAGTTTCTACCACCAAATTAGCCTTGTGTAGATTTTTATTTATGCATTCGATGACATTGTTCACTGCTTCCACCGCATCCTCCATTTCCTGTTCTGACTCCTTTAGCCGAGAATCCCGTTTCGCAAATAAAATCTCTTTGTGTGATTCATCAATTTTGGGCATGTCTTCTCTTTTCCCTTCTTCAGATTTCTACCAAGTTTAAGAAGTCTGAGACTTTCTTAAAAATTAAATCATATTCAAGTCATAATTCCATGACTTGATTTTTTATATTATCACTCATTTTGTAGTGGGAATTCCACTGCAAAATCTTCTAGCATAATAGTTCTTTCTGTTGCAAGAGCTTGGAATTGAGACCAAGTGCCTTTGTGATAAACTGTTCAATTTTGGGATCATCTTTATGTAGTTCTTTTATATTCTATAACTATTTTTATTTCTAGCCAAATTGCTTTGATGTGCCAATTGCATTTGCTGAAAGTCTTGCTGAAGTTTTGCCAACTGTGTTTCGGCTTGTTGGTTTATGCTGACTTGCTATAACTATTGTTCCAAAAACAAAATGCTATCTTCTTTTTCTTTAAGCAGTGATTGTACCTATGTTGCTTTGTCAATAGTTGCTGAAGTGTATGCACCTGCGACCTGTGAAAGCCTTGTGAGATTTGCCGATGGGTCTTTCCAAAGAACATCCATAGGTTCATCCTTGGGAGCAAGCACAGATTCCAACTTTCTTTTCTTTCTTTGCCTTCTAACGACAACTTTATGTTGAGGGTTGTAGAATACATCTAGAGGAGGAATTTCCTCTATTCTTAGTACAATCTCAGATGAGTGAGTAATGGGAATATGCTCCATTTCCTGAGTGTTAACAACCCTTTCTATTATCATTTCCGTGGTCGTCTCTTTTGGATTTGTTGGAGGCTATGTGCTTTGTTCTTCTGTGTTAAGTATCTTATTAAATTTTTCCCATTCTCCTTCTAGATCAATTATGAGTAGCTCTGCTTGCTTTGTAATAGGAGTGGAGGCTTTAGCTTGTTTTTAAACCGAAGTCCATTGATCAGAATTTGCTGTGGACTGGGTTGTGTATTTTATTGACTCCTCACTCTTACTATGTTCATTCTTAGATTGATCATCAAACGTTTTTGCTAATTCTTTTTCAGAACTTGTTTTGGACTTTTCTTTTGAATCTTCACTAATGCTTACGCTAGGGGTAGGATTCCTTACTGGTTCGATGAGTAATTGGTCCAATGGGACCTTAGACAATCTCTGCTTTCTGTAATTCTCAAAATTTTGGAGACCTTCTTGGTCAAAAACAATTTGTGCCATATGCTACACCTCTTTGAAGGTGTTTTTCTATAGGAAAACATCTTCAAAGGCATCTTTTTCATGAGTAAAAACTCTTATTTTAACCATCGTGTTGAAATCAATTACAATGCTAAAGGGATCATATTGCCTTCCCAGGAACTTGGGTAGTTGTAAAGATAATATATTATTAACTTCTTTGAAAGCATGACCTAAGTCATGCAATGAAAATGCTCCACATGTTATAGGGAATTGAAGCCAAATGGCCTTCTTGGAATCTTTCAGTATTTTTCTCATCCCCCCCTTGTCGTATGTCTAATAGGCTATCTCCCTAGCCATCAGTTTGTTTGGGACATAAAAATGTAGCACATGGGGTGAAGCAATGCTGCCAAACACTCTAATATATGTGAATAATTCTTCCCCAAACGATCTCGCTACAGGGAGAATACCTACCTCAGCTTCTTGGGAAAATCTTGGGGCATCTTTGTTGTAGATTTTTTTATGAATCGGGAGTATAACTCCGTGACAAATTTTGAATAAATTTGGCACAAAATTTGATTCCCACATATCTTTGTGATAAATTTGAATGGGAAGTGGATTTTGAACCGTCCACTTCCATCCCATAACAGGAAATTTGGAAACAAAACAAACAATGTCCATAACATAGGCACTCATAAAAAATGGAGGGTAAACCCTTGAAGCAATGCTTCTTTTTATTCTGTATTCTAAAATTGCAGTGGCTGAATTATCTGACAGGATTTGAGCCCAATTCATTACTGTGGCATTGATAGCCGCATCCACTAGTGGTAACCATTCTGATGAAAATTTGTTGTTGTCTGGTTTGCCAAACAGTCTACATAACATAGCAGCAGCAAAATAGTAAGGGGAACAAAGAGAACCAATGGAGTACATACCATTTTTATCTTTTTTGAGTCTTTCCTCATTATTTGACCAGTTCTTCATGCATTCTGCCAAGTCTTCATTCTCCTTGGTGAATTTCTCGACAAAGTGTTTGTTGTAGATGCCCTGGGGTTCTGGTAAATGGTACATGGCCTTAGGTTATCTGGGGTAAATGATCCCATGGATCCTTAGCTCGTTGTCTTGAAATCTCTGTTAGATATGTTCACGTCATCTATAATCCACTTAACCATGTCAATATAAGGGAGTATCTTTGGTCTTGCAGCAATGCAGTGTAGAAATGAGCATGCAAGTTCAGTTAGGGATGCATAAGACGAGCCACATCCATCCACTATAACTGTTACTTCCATAATTCTTGGTTTTTCCTCCTCCAATAATTGATACATATTTTGCCACGTAGATGTTCCTAAATCTCGATTATAGGTAGTGTCTGTGAACAATGGGTTCATTTTTTACTTTTTCAGCAACGGGTGCCTTTCCTTTCTTCACCATTTCTTCGTATGTTATACTCTGTGTGTTCTTCCTGAAAGTTGCAAGCAGAGAGCTAAATATGATAAAAATGATAATGAACATAGAAATAATCAATAGAAGGATGAAAATAAGGTGACGGAGGGTCCTTAATTCTAAATCATATAAAAAAATATCAACTTGTGTCAAACAATCCTTTACAGTGATCCTAATCATTCTTTTAATAACTAATCACTAATGAACCATTATGCTTAACTTTAATGTTCATAACTTCAAATCAAAAGTCGGGGAGTACTCTCCTAGAACCCCGAGCCTTTCAAATTGTGATAAAAGCAATTTTGCGATTTGCTTCACAATATCGCAGATCGCTATATCGCAAAACTTGTTTTTGTTAAAACCCACCACTACATGAGTTGTTGCGATATGCGATTTGCGAGATGCTATCACATTTCGTGATTTTTTCTTATGCTTTGTGAAGTGGTACCACGTGTTTGAAACTGCGATGTGATAAGGTTATAGGATTTTATGATCTTGCATTTTTGCAGATTGCATTTTCAAGGGGTAACTTTTTATAAGGGAAGTTCATTGTAATTTTTTTTCGATGTGAGAATAATCCTCTTAAACCGGGGTTTTTAAAGGTTTACTTTAACATTCACAACTTTCTCTTATAAAGTTATTCTTAGGAATTTTTTTTATGTAGCACTTTTTATAAGAAACTTATAGTTTGTGAAGTTTTATGCGCTTAAAGTATGAAAAGGTAAATTTCCATGTTTTAGCAAGTTCCACTTTGACATCTTATTTTATTCTAAAAACAAGAAAGGCATGATTAAATGCTAAGATTTGATTTTTTTAGAAGGGTCCCCATTTATTAATGTTATTACTAACACTAATAAATGGAGGGGGGTTATTGATAAGCACAACAATTGGTGATTCACTTGGAAGAACCAGTTATCTCTAAGGGTTTTTTGAATTTTCTAAAACTTCCAAAATGTAGATGGTTTTGAAAATGAAACTTCATTGTACGAAATATTAGGCAAATAGTGTTATTTATTAATAACAACATCTCGTTCTAACTATCTTTATTCTGATTGTCTTCTTCCTAGATTTAGTCATTTTACTTACATCAGTCATTACTTGGTTGTAAAGATAAAAACAAAAACATCTCTTTAGATCAGTTTTGGTGTACTCATTTGTCGTTGGTAGAGACTCTACTGCTAACAAGCGTTAATAGCCTTGATAGGGTTACATGTCACCAACAATGATCTAGTGTCCCACTTGAAAAGCATGCAATTTTCAAAGATAAATCCTCATATACACTTATTGCTTTTTCTTTTCTTATTTCTATTTTAATTCTTAAAGAACAATGTCTTGGTTTGGTGGTCAAAATTGACAGTGCCATTCACTTGATTTATAACTTAAATGAACAAGCTAGCTCTTGATGATATCCCTTTTCTTTTGATTGAAACAATCTCGAGCCATTACCCTATTTTGATATTCAGTATGGTAATGTAAGTTAGTTATAAATGGATATTAATTTTCATAATCACTCCCACTTATACAAGCAAAAAAACAAAATTGAAATGAGATACTATTCTTTTCATGGAAACCAAAAGTGAACACACTCAACTTGTTTTATTATCAAAAGAAAACTTAACTAGAACTATAATCTACAAGAATAGAAGAGATCATCTTCTATGGAAAATATTTATTTAGGATCTGTTCATTAACAGGTAGAGATTCCCTTTTCCCTGCTAAATCTTGTAACATGAAAGTTGATGGACCAATGAGTTTGACAATCTGGAATGGTCCAAGCCACATCTGTTGAAATTTAGTATGCTTGCCTTTCTCTTCATGGGCTTTATCCCATTTTAATACTAAGTCTCCAAGTTGAAAATTTTTCTAGACACTGAGTTTGAATCAAAAGAAGCTTTCACTAATTGTTGATGATGCGCATGGGTAATTCTGGCCTTTTCTCATTCCTCTTCAAGTTTAAGGATCTACAATTGTCTTAATTGTATGGATGAGGAAGGGGTTTCTTCAATGAATTGAACTAAAGCTAGAGAAGGAATAGCTAGATTTGTTGGTAAGACCACTTCTCTCCCATTAAATTAAAAGGAGAAGTGCCAATGAAGGTTTTCTGAGTTATTCGATCTACCCAGATAGCATACATTAGAGACTTATGCCAGTTTATATGATTTTGATCAATAGTCTGTTTAATGATTCTAATAAGGTTTTTGTTTGTTGATTCAGGCAACCCATTTCCTTGTGGATAATAATTAGTAGAATATTTAAGTTTAAAACCTCTTTTGAGTGCAAATTTTGTCATAGCATTGCCAGAGAAATATGATGCATTATCAAGCATTAAGTAGAAGGTAAGCCAAACTTGGTGATTATGAATTGATCTATAAATTCGATGATAATCTTAGAGTTGGCTATATTGAGTGGAACTACTTCTACCCATTTTGTAAAGTAGTCAGTAGTTGTAAGGATGTAGCTATGTTGTTTAGATGAATGAGGAATGATCTCACCTATTATATCCAATCTACATTATTCAAATGGTTGATCGATGTTGACCAGCTGTAATGGCAATGATGGTTTCTTTTGTCTTCTGGCAACAATCTAGCAAATCTAACATCTCCTTACATAGCTATGTGCATCTTTAAATAAAGTTGGCCAGTAGTAGCCAAGGCGCAAGATTTTATGTCCTGTTGCATCTCCTGCATAGTGTTCACCTGCTGGCCCGTCATGAAGTTCCTACAATACTTTTTCTACTTCAGATTTCTCAAGGCATCTAAGAAGAACATAATCATAATTCATTTAAAGAGTATATCATTGACAATTTGATATTGTTTAGATTTTAGCCTCAGGGCCCTTTTCTTTGTGTAATTCAAATGTAGAGGAGCATAACCATTTTTTAAATAGAACATGATATCAGCATACCTTGAATCAGAATCGTTTAGGCTTACCTCATACACTTGTACTTCACTATCCGGAGACTACGTTTCTGATATGTGTGGTGCTCTTGCCAACATCCTACAAAAACATTGACCTTTTACAATATTTGTTGGTTTAATTTTAGAATCATTTTCTTGCAGGACTATGACCCAATTTGCCCTCTTTTCACCCACATCTTTTTGTACCAAAAGATTTCTTACCACTGGAAATGGTACTATTATTTTGGTGTGAGTCTTGAGAAGGAAGGGTCTAAAGTGTTTGATCACTTTGAAAATAACATAACCATGTTTCTCAACATCAGAGTAAGTTAATTCAACCCCTTGTAAGTTTGAACTGAAGAAAGCAATTGGGGCCTCAGCTTTATCTCGATTCGCTTGTGTGAGTATGGCAGCATACCGTTTCTCAGAGGAAAATGTATATAGAGTGAAAGGATAAGAAAAGTTTAGAGTCGCTAGAGATGGGGAAATTATAATTTCTTGTTTTATCAAGCTAAGTGCTTCATGTTCTACATGACCCCATTTGAAGAGAGAGCTTTTCTTTATCATGGCTTGGAGAGGTGACACGATCCTTGAGAAGTCAGGGACAAATGTTTTAACAAAATTGATCTGACCAAGGAAAGACTGCATTGCTTTTTTATTATGGGGTAAGGATATCTCGAAAATTTCCTTGATCCTATCTGGGTCAATATGGATTCCTAATTCGGATACTATGAATCCAAGAAGTTTTCCTTCACTCAACACAAAAAAAAAAAATATTTTTTTGGATTAAGTGAGATTCCATATTTTTGACAATGTTGGAAGATCTATTTTAAGTCCCTGAGATGATTACTTCATTTTTTAGAATATACAGTTATGTCATCTAAGTAGATCACCACTAACTTGTTTACTAACCCTTTAAAAGCAATGTCCATGGCTCTTTGAAACGTGGCACTAGCATTGATTAGCCCAAATGACATCTTTTGATACGCGTAAGTGCCCCATTTGGTTCTAAATGTATTTTTTAATTGATCATTGGGGTGGGCCAAGATTTGATTATACCCTGAAAATCCATCTAAAAAGGACATTAATTCAGACCCTGCGACTGATTTTAATATCTGTTCCATAGGGGGCAGTAGAAAATTATTCTTTTGGCAAGCTTTATTGAGATTTTGAAAGTCAATACAAATCTGAATATCCCCGTTTTTCTTTTTGACTGGGACCAGGTTGGAGACCCATCTAGAATTCCTAACGAGAAAAATAATCTTGGCTCTTCATAATTTGTTCAACTTAGATTTAATTTGGCTTTCCAAATTAGGATGTATTTTCCTTAATTTCTGTTGAACATGCTTTTTGTCAGAGATCATAGGAATTGTATGTTGTATAACCAAAGTTTCATAGGTTTTAAGATCATCGTAATTCCAGGAAAAGACACTCTTGTATTGTTTCAACAATCGAATGAAAGCTGATTTTTCCTCGAATGTTAGACCAAGACCTAGGTTCATGTTCTATGGATTCATATATGTTCCCAGATTTACTAATTCATATTTGAGAGTGAAATCTAGAGTTTTGAATTGGTGTATCATTTAAATATGTCCTTTAAGTCATATAGGTCCTCTAACTTGACTATGGATTTTGGTATAACGTTATTACTACTTTCTTGTTCCAGTTGTTTGTCATGTTGGTCTTCATAAATCATCTGATTATTGTAAGAGCCTTCTGAAGTCAGAAAACTCACAATATCAGGGTCATTGTTGAAAACCCTCCAATTGGTAATGTTATCAGGAATAGAGGGTCTAAATATTAATTCAATCGAGAATCTATCTGGGCTATAGTCCTCTGATGGAATAAGCTTGGAAGCTACATTAGCAAGGAGATGAACACTAGCGTTTTGGAGTCTTGAAATAGATGAAATATTAAATGTTGTAAGTGTGAGGTTAGGTCTTGTACTAAAGATTGATAGTGTTAGGCCCCTATACCAATAGGTGTCATATGTCATGATTGACTTGATGAGCTCTGTAATATGTTTACACCTTTTTTTGTTGCAAAGGTTTTTCATATTTTCAAAAAATAAAAAAAAAGTAAAGAGGGTATACCCTAAAAAAAAAAATCAAAGGGTAAAAAGAATAAAGATGGTCGAAAAAATGAAAGAAAATGAACCCCAAATAAAATAGACCAGGAAAGTGTACAAGTCTAAATGCCACTACTTTCTCATTTTGTGTAATAAAAAATTGTGTGCACCTTATTACTTATGCCACAATACATGGATAGTCAAACTGTTTAAACTTGGCTCATTCATTTTTCAATTTCATGCTATAGAAATAGAGAATAAATATCTGACCAAACAGTGTAATCTTGGCAGATAAGTCGATAGGTAGAGTAAATAAAGGAGCTCAACAGCTTAATCTGAGCCCTTGGATGTAATAAGTGTAGATTAAGATAAAAATCATTATGTAAAAGAAAAGGAAGATTTGAAGAGGTTTTGCCAACTTAAGTGCACCCTAATAAAGAAGAAAAAAAGATGCTAGGATAAAGTAAGTAGGGTAGGTAGATGATGTTGCAGAATCATATGTGGTGAATAATGTCTCTAAATGTGTTAATCTTTCATTTTTCATCACAAGGCAAAGGCATACACTACATTGAAGACATTACAAGCAAATCAAAGTCACAATGATTAAATCCCCCTCTCATTTCCCCTAATTATTCATTAATTTCCCCTAAGGACTAAGGTATTTGCTAAATTGGAGGGGCTCAGAGCATTTCTCTGACTTTTAGAGGGACCAGACCCTTGGCCAAATAATTAAAAAAGCCTAAGTACTTAGAATCATCCATAAACCATTCATTTAATTTCATAAGTCTTTTCCTAAGTAAAATCCCATTTTACTTAGGAAAAATACACAATATCACATGAAAACCCCTTTTTTCCACTTTAAGCCTAATTTTAAATCCACAACTTTAATGTTTTTACTTAGCACTTTCCATTACATTTTTCATATTAATTTCTAACTTATATTATATAACTCCCAAATAGAAGTTCACCTTTTCCCATATATTTTAAATATATTAAAAAACCCCCAAATCATTATATATCCCGCCCTTTGGTTAATTATAACCGTAAGTTATACTTAAATAAGATTAACTAGTTAACAACCTAATCCCTCCGCTGCATCAATTAGGATTAATTAACCCCCAAGGTTAATTAAGAATCCCTCATCCAATCATAACACCCCTGATATGATTAATTAACTCCTAATTATGTCGGGCCCACTGCAGTTAAACTCCGCCGCACCACGTCTCCCGTCAACCATCCGATCGTGCCCCCATCATGCTATGGTCGACGTTGATATCACGCCCCCTGGTGACTGCGCTTTAATGCGCGATCACTAGGTGATTTTCATCCTATACCTCCGCCATGCATCATTCGATCAATGGAATCGCTGGCTCCTGAATAAATACCGTCCGATCCCAAAAGCGGTGCGACACCACACTGCTTATCGCCCTCCACATACGACAAACCATCCTCTCATGCTTACATCATTTGTCCAATAATAAAAATCCCCTCCAACCTAGATTTTACGTGAATAAAACTAATGAAATGTCATTTTCAATGTTTTATATGGCAAACTATGTTCCCATGCAAAGCAACGTCCCGGTCAACTGCTAAAGCTTTCCAACCGCCACCTGGTCAGAAAATTTGCAGCGACGCACTCCAGAACCTGTTATTCAACTCGCCATTACATTGTTCACTTCCCCATTACAGGTATTTATCTAATTTCCACTGAAACCCTGCAAGTTTTGGTTCTTTACTGAAAATTCCACAAGAAAGAGCTAAATTTAGTACAAATCCAAACTGCCTTCACTATATAGTTTTCCAAACCTGTTGTTTGGCCTATTTTCTCACAGAAAACCCAAATTCCATTTTTGAATCCACAAGAACCAGAAATGGAAACCCCCACTGTTTTGAACGTCGCACCTCTTAATGCCCCTCATAAGGACCTAGAATATCTGCCTCTTGCAGATAAAGACTTTCAAATAAATGACCTATCCTCTAACCAAAATCATCTCAAGGTCTTTTGCCAAGTCAGAGACAACTATCTAAATGGCTTAGATATCCTAGGACTATGGGAATCCAACCTCCCCAAGTATTTTCTTCCTTCAGTCCATGTGTTCCCTGATATAATTCATCAATGCTAGGAAAATTATGACCCAAACCTAAGAGTTGTTATGTCCCCAAGCCAAACGGTATTGTTCCCCATCACAGCTGCATCCATAAATGAAATGTTACAATTTTCCCCTAGTCAAGACCTAACCCCTCTTTCTATGGGATATTTGCTCAAGAAATCCACTGAAATACCCCACTCAGAACTCATTTGCATCGACCAGACCTTCATGTTAGAAAATATCAACCCAAATGTCCCCCTCCTTATGTACAGAGTTGTTTTACAGAAATGGGCAAACTTATAGTAGACATGATATCTTTAGTAATGGGATTCAACACAAGTGAATACGTTGATGATATAACCTAGTGTTATTGTGAATTTTTACTCCTGGACAACCACCTGTTGTTAAATATGACTATGCTTCCTAAATTCATGATCAATTCCTAAGACTAGACGATGAAGGAGTTTTCAAATACACCACTTTCATCTATCATCTTATGTTGTATTATCAGTCAGACAATTTCCCTTTTCATGTCAAGAAACTTGACACCAAAGGAAACCCAAGATCTGTTATCTTTTGGAGTCCCATTTTCCATAAGTCCCTAAAGACCCCTTATACTTACAATGAGTTCATTGATCTATTTGTGCATCCTACAACCACTTTATTGACAGGAGTTTCCCCTCCTAGGATCAATGGTGATATAAAGAAGATCCTCCAACTCTCCAAGTAATACAGAATAGGTGACTGGTACCTATACAGGAAACATACAGAAATCGGGATTTATGGGTGTGAGCTGTGCCCTTTTAAACTACCAAAGTATGCTCCAATGATACTGTTTGCATTGGAATATTTCAGGCAGATGATAAATGCAAATTTAGTCCATTTTTGTAATGCCAAGAAGAAAGCTCAACTTAGAATTAAGAATCCGCTAGGCCCTTTTATCTGCAACACTAGGGATGCATGGAAAGAAGCTCAAATAATTTTAGAAGATCACCTTAGATTGCAAAAGAGTTTTGGGTGGGTACCATATGACCCTAACATCGTTATATGTGATAGAAGAATGAAGAACAGGTTGTCTCCATACATTCATCATAGGATCCAAGATATTGAGTAGTTTGCAAACATGGATGAATGGGTAGAAGGGACCTTAATATAAAATGATAATGAACAAGTCAATTTTGAGAATGCTATGAGGAATCTTGAGAAAACCCTTGACCTAGATTCTTTTGGGCAGGTACCATTCGAGCTATCTTAAAGGTCAGGAATTGGTGCATCCACTGCTGGAACCTCTTAGCAACCTCCAGAGGAAACCAGCACACCAGCTATAGCGTCATCAAAAAGTAAAGAACTAGAAACCAACTTTCAAGTCACAAAGTCTCAGCAACATGAAACCTCCAAAGAACAGGTCCAAATGACAACTCCTCCAACTCAGACTAATGTAGAAGGGCCACCAATCTTGCAAACCCCTCTAAATTAGGAAAAGAGTAAAAAGAGAGACAGGGAAGTAGCTACCCCTGCCAGTGAACCTTCAGAGAAACCTGGAACAAAAAGGCAAAGGTTAAATCCCCTTTTCAGAGGAGGAATTTGTGGAGGAGACTATAGACAGTCAAAGGAGAGAAGAAATCACTAGTCAACACACTACTCTAGAGGGAGGGACATCCACTAGCACATAGAGAGAAGAGCCAGAACAACATCAAAGTGTAGAATTATCATCTTTCAGACCACCAATGAAAGATGCCATAGATATCAAGAAATAATTCACAAAAATCAAAGCAAGAAATGATCCATTGAGACTCCAAATTTATAATCAATATTTGAAAATGGCCCCCAGAAATCAACAGAGATTAATGTCAGCCTATGACATTAAAGAGGGAAAAATGATAATGAGCTACTTTAAGCCTAAAGTGCAACAACCTAAGTCAGCAGCAGATTACATCGCAACAAATTTGGAGGTCATGGCAAAGGATATTCATCCCCATGGACCAAATTGAATTGCACAAAAAAACTGGAGAGATGGTCTATTCAACCTTGGTTAGTAAGGCAATGATGGCCCATCGATTGCAAAATTCCTTGGATAACACTACAACTCAACTACACTTAGAAAAAAACTCCTCCTTGGCCAAAGATAACAGGATAAAGTCTCTAGAAGAAATCATTATTGGATTGGGACATAATCCCAAAGATGTGAATGGTTTAGAGGCATTGATCAAAAAGAAAGATGAAGATATTGCTACCTTGAGGAAACAGCTGACGCTGCCTCCCTCAAGACATCCACAGACTCCAGAAATTATAAAGAAAAAATCTGAAGAAGAATTGATGGATCTACATTTAAAGCTAAATGAAAGATTGAATGAGACTAAATAGGAATTGGAAAGGGCACTGAAGAACAAGCAGGGAGAGTCAAACTCCCAGCCTCCTGATGTAATACCAGTATTCACAGTAGCTATACCCTCTACACTTGGAACCACATTAGCAACAAATATTTCACCAGCCACAGCAGAGGTGGTCACATGGATAGTAACAGCAGCACCAACAGGGACAGCACAGGGCAACAGTGCCAATTTGAACATAGAAGAATTAATAAAATCAATGGAGGACATGAGATTACAAATTTCAGAACTAAAATAGGTAAAATAATAGTTTGCAAAGATGGAACGAAAACAAAACTATGATCTCTCAAAAATAAATGTTGTAGAAAAAACAAGAGAAATTAAAACATTGGAGAATAAGGTAAAAACATTAGAAAAAGGTCTCACTTTTGAGAAACCTTTGGCAGAGATCAAGAAAATTCTTTGGGCCAACATCACTCAATCCATAAATGATGTTTGGCCTTCCATCAAAGTGATTTTCGAGAAAATTGATCTAGTGAAGACAACCCTAGAAGAAATTCAAAAGACAAAGGCACAACTAGGACAAATGCCAGAGGAAGCCAACAGGCTCATACATTTTTTGAATACCAGGAATAGAGAACAGTTGGAAGTGTTGGAAATAATACTGAGAGGGGGGGGGGGTGAATCAGTATTATCAAATCAATATAACTTTTTCATTTCCATATTAAGATTCATATACGCTACTTCAGTTAAGGCAAACCGTGTGTATACACAACTGTGTGTAATGCAACAAGCATATATCCAGTAAACTTATGATTCAGTTAGTTGATCCTTAATGAGTGTATCATAACATTATTAACCATATGAACAATAAACAGGAGTAGTAAAATAGAACAGATCATCACACACAAGAAGCACACATGAACACCATGATGTAAGGTGGAAACCCAATGTGGGTGAAAACCACCTGTTGCAAGTCGTCTCAATCTTCTTTTAATAAGAAACTTCTTTTTACAAAGGTTTTGTACTGGTGCAGTCTTATACCAGTACGCAGGCTTCTACCTATATAAGGCTACAACCTTCTCTCGTTCTCCAGACTCTCCTGGAAGGGAGCTACAACCCCATTAGCTCTTGTACTAGCAAATGCATTTACTAGTACGTAGGTGCCGGCCTACTGAATGCTCCAACCTTTACTCGTTTTCCAGCTACTATCGGAAGGGAGCTACCACCCCCTTAGCTCTTATACTAGCTGATGTACTAGTACGTAGGTGCCAACCTATAGAAGGATACAACCTTCTCTTTCTTCCTCCAGGTACCACGTTTCATAAATTTTCAGACTGGATACTCATGGAACACAACATCATAATCTGAAGGCCACGTTTCATCCAATTTTCATACTGGACCCATCAATATCATTGGTTCACACAATCAATCAATACTAGCATCATCAATCTCTGAATCACCCAATACTAAATCACTGAAACCTCGTCAACAAAATGCAGTCACCAGAACATAGAGTAGAACACTAAACTTTGAAACAATATTCAGAACCAATTGTATCATCAAAAATCATGCATCAGAGTGCATATGCTACTTGGAAGTGTCGAACCAGCGTGTATACGCAACTTCATCAAAGCGAACCAGTGCATATGTTATTAATTACTTACTTATAACTTTGCTGCACTTCCTGACTTCAGAAATACCTAGAGCAACCAGATCTAGTCCATCAGATCACATAAAGATAAGTCATTATGATACTGATCTATTATAGATCTCATCCATCAACAGTGAAGCTAAACACAATCAACCAAACTGAATATGCAGAATATTGACACCAGTAAATAGTCATCAACAACCAGAACCACTTGTAACTTCAAACATCATAGCTCATATGGTATACTCTACTTAGATGTATCTAACCTACGTATGTACGCGCTTCTATCATAGTCAACCAGTGTATACATCTGTAAATATTCATTCATGAGTTGCAGCTATTTCAAACTTAAGTTATACCCAAATAAGAACATTACATATGTCAGTATATAGATCTAGAATAAACATGATCATACCATATAAAGATGATTCATTCCAAGCCATTAGATCGTGATCTATCCTTAGATCTTTTTCTCCATCTACCACTGAGATTCCTCCTTAGCTCAGATCAAGCAAAGCATCATGAACCCATAACCTGCATACTAGATCTCATACTTCATCAAATATTTAATACTTTCTCAATGCATTTGGCTAATGATCTTCTTCTCCTTTTATAGTCTTAGGCCTTACTCAATACCATGGTCCAAAACCATTGAGAACCAATACTAGGGACCCAATACCTAGGTTCAACACTTCGGACGCAATACCAAGGACCAAAACCATAGGTCTAAATACCATGGACCCAAAATTAAACTTTCCCACATGTACGTACTTTTCCATGCATGAAAGTACGTGCATACGCATACGTGACTTTTGATCAGCAATCCCGCATGTATACGCATCTTTGTATATAGTGAACCTGCGTGTATACCCTACTTGGTATATAGCGAACCTGCATATATACACGAGTTGGTACATAGTGAACTTGCGTATAACCTGCCTATGTACACGACTTGGTATATAGTGAACCTGCGTATATACTCTTCTTTCTTCATTCTTTGTAGTCTGATCATCAACTCTTTGCTACTGACCTGCTGCACTATGATCTGTCATCTGATTCTTTTGAGCTGTCCTTCATCCCATGTATTCTGTCACATCTGATATCTCTTCTGTAGATTCATCTAGTTATATATAAGTGAGTTGTTCTTCTACAAGTGTTGCCATCAAGTACAACACATGCATCATAATGCCAACAATCTCCCCCTTTGGACTTGATGGAAACAACACCAAATCACTATCCCCCTTTGACATCAAGGGTAAAGGGAAGACCAAGATATTATTTTTCATTGATAAACATTCCGTTGTCCATACTCCCCTTGAGTACCTACTGAAATCTTTGAATGAGCTCCCCCTTTGTATATGCTAAGGTGTACCAATCTGTCCATGCTCCCTCTGAGTACATGCTAAATTCTCTGCTCTGTTGAAGTGTTCTATTCATGCCCCCCCTAACTGTAAGCAAGGTCTGTAAAAATATTTTCTACAAGAAGAACATGACTCTATCATAAATGACCTTCCTATCACCAAGGACTCATGCATACATCCATCTCCCAATCAAGTGGGGATATACAATATTGACTCATCCACCCAACCAAGTGGGGATACACCAGATACCAAATGTTTGTACATGACTGAAATATTACATCATCCTTCCCATGCATGGTGGGGTTACAAATTACATCATATGACCAAAAGTGATTCATCAAATGACTAAAATATATAGAGACAAACTATTACATCATGAAATTTGATATGACCTTTACATGAAATTTATAATAGAGACCAAACATCTAAGTAGATCATGATAGTCATGAGCAACTATCATACCCAATGTATGATCTGGTCCATAATCATCTGACAATAGCATCTAGACCAACAACATATATATTTTCATAACCTATAACAGGTATGTTTGCATAAACTCATCCTTTTGAACAGAATTCTATCATTATATAGGTAAGAACTCATCATCATCGTGTCTCCAACAATGCAACTTTGAGTAAGCATTCATGTATCCAACACTATGCATCTTGAGCTCAAGATCATTTGTCAAGACTTCTTGATATCATCAACAACAACAATCCTTATCCACATGAGTGCCAAGAACTATAGGAATCCTGCATCATAATTGTATTATATGATCTTTATGCATATGACAACAGTTGCCAGCATATGAGTGACTCATCATCAAGTAATGAAGATGTGTATTCAAGCTTTGTACTTCTCCTTATCCTTATGAAGATCACCATGTAAGCACCATATATG
>APFE030808238.1:36603-78786 GCA_000404065.3 Pinus taeda
CTGCTTGCCTGCCTCCGCTGCTCAATACCTGCTCAAGAACTGATGATAATTCCAAGGCAACCACGTATTTACTTGGTAAAATCACGTGAGCACAAGCTACAATGTGGGCAAATACGTGGGCAAAATCATTGGCATACTCAATCCTGATTGTGCAAGATCTGATGCACAACTATAGTCACAACTGATAGCAATCTGATTCTCTAACACCTGTCCCTGCTGAACTGAACATGCACTGACATGCAACTGAGTTAACTGATGTATTCATTAGTTGTTTTATGAGTTAATAACTTGTGAATTAATTAATAACTAATTCACCCAACTCATCTCTAGTCTATTCGCCAGTTAGACTAAATACAACCAGTTTAACAAAGTTAAACTGAACACAACTCCATCAACTGCACCTCCAGTCCACTAAACTCAACTCACTTGAGTTCTAACTGAAGTCCTGCATGCAAATATTAGTCATCCCATAGGTAACCACGTATTTCCTTCTGGGATCTGCATGTACCACATCCGTAGCTCATCCTGAAGTGCTCCAAGAGAATAAGACAAAGTTTGTAGTCTAAATATTATTATGAGCTAACAATATTTGACTGTTCTATATTTAGACTGAGCAGTCACTCTGCTGTGGTCTAAAAATAGAAGTCCATCTATTTTTTCCAACTTGATCAATCATCCATAAACAACAACCTGTAATCCATAGACATGATCCATATGTCTAAAAATAGACATAGTCTAAAAATAGACTTGCGCCAAAAATAGCCTGCAGGCCCACTTAGTGAAGGCGACTCCTTTCCACTAAGCTCCATCATCTTGTTGCATTCTCAACAAGCATTTCTTGTTGCACACTTTTCAACAGTCTTTCAAGAGGATGAGTTGATATCTATATGCAGACATACCTTGCTACAGGACATTTACAGGTTGCTGATCTGCAAATGGTTGTACGCGAGTTTTATGAAGAACATCCGTGTATATACATAGGTTTATGTGGATGTAGTCGCGTATATGGTGTTTTTGAAGGAAATAAGTGGGGACAGACTCTGGTTGAAGGAAGTCTGATATGGGTCTAACAGAGACCATCTGAAATAGGTTCAGGGGGAGCAGATAAACTTCTGATAATGCATTGTTGGTGTTATCTTAGAAGCTTTTGGTTCAAGTACTCAGCTGTTGTTGATTTGAAGTGGAACAAATGCAGAGGGAGAACAGAAGGAGAACATAGTTACTGATCTGAATAGTGATTGACAGATGCTGCTAATATTAGTTATTGATGACTTTCATAGTCTTGCTCTAGATATTTCGTCTCTATGTCATATATGTCTTTTGTTATCAAGGTCATGTAACGGCCTATTTTGGTTTCCCCACTATGCCTGGGATGAATGATGTAATGTACTTGTTTATCATGAGTAAACTTCTGGTGTAAGCCCGCTTGGTTGGGTGGATGAGTCAATATTTTTATATCCTCACTTGGTTGAGAGATAGATGTATGTATGAGCCTTTGGTGATAGGAAGGTCATTTATGATAGAGTCATGTTCTTCTTGTAGAACATATTTTTGCAGATCTTGCCTACAGTCAGGGGGAGCATGAACAACACACTTCAGCAATGCGGAGACTCAGCATGTACTCAGGTGGAGCATGGACAGATTGGTACACCTTGGCATATACAAAGGGGGAGCTCATTCAGAAATTTCAGCAGGCACTCAGGGGGAGTATGGACAGCAGAATGTTTATGAAAGGAAGAGAATATCTTGGTCTGCCCTTTGCCCTTGATGTCAAAGGGGGAGAGTGATTGGTTGTTGTTGCCATCAAGTCCAAAGGGGGAGATTGTTGGAATTATGATACATATGTTGTACTTGATGGCAACCCACTCATCTCAGATGATAAATTATAGTGCAGAGAAAAGTTCACACACTTTCACGCAGAGAAATGTTCACGCACTTTCATGCAGAGAAAAGCACACGCACATGGGAAATCTTATGGTTGGTTCATGGTATTTAGTCCTTGGTATTTGAACCTATGGTTTTGGACCATGGTATCTCGTTAGAAGTGATGATCCCTAGTATTGGGTCCATGGTGTTGATTTTTTATGGTTTTGGACCGTGGTATTGTGAAAGGCCTAAGACTATAAAAGGAGAAGAAGATCATTATGCAAGGGGGGGTGAAAGTCTTGAATATCTGATGAAGTGTGAGATCTAGTATGTAGACAATGGGTTCATGATGCATTACTTGATTTGAGCTAAGGAGGAATCTCACTGGTTGATGGAGAACAAGATCTAAGGATAGATCGGGATCAAACGGTTTGGAATGAATCATCTTTATATGGTTTGATTATGGATAGACTAGATATGAATTATTGATGCATGTTCTATTGTGCGCTTGTTATGATCTGGGTATGACTGATGTCTGAAACAACTGCAAAGTCATGGTTGAATAGATATATATGTGGGTTTGATTCATTGTAGTAGCATATACATAATGAAGTATGATGTTTGAAGTTGCAGTTGGGTTTGATTGTTATTGCAGAGTTCTATAGTCTACTCTGTGTTCTGGTGACTGTGTTGTTGACAGGGTTTCTGTGTTTCAGTGATTCAGAAATTGATGATGCTAGTATTGATTGTTTTGTGTTTCAATGATATTGATGGGTCCAGTATGAAAATTGGATGAAACATGGCCTCCAGATCATATTGTTGTGGTTCAGGAGTATCCAGTCTGAAAATTTATGAAACGTGGTACCTGGAGGAAGAAAGAGAATGTTGTTGCCTTCTGTAGGTCGGCACCTACGTACTAGTACATCAGCTAGTACAAGAGCTAAGGGGGTGGTAGCTCCCTTCTAGTAGCAGCTGGAGATGAGTAAAGGTTGGAGCATTTCAGTAGGCCAACACCTACGTACTAGTAAGCGGATCGGCTAGTACAAGAGCTAAGGGGGTTCCAGGAGAGTCTGGAGAACAAGAGAAGGTTGTAGCCTTCTACAGGTAGAAGCCTGTGTACTGGTATAACACTGCACCAATACAAAACTATTGTAAAAGAAGTTTCTTATTAAAAGAAGATAGACACGACTTGCAGGAGGTGGTTTTCACCCACATTGGGTTTCCACCTTATATCATGGTGTTCATATGTGCTTCTTGTGTGTGATGATCTGTTCTGTTTTACTACACCTGCTTACTATGCATATGGTTAATGAAGTTCTGATGCACTAAATAAAGATAAACATTTAATGGATTAACTGAATCATAAGTATTCTGGATATACGCTAGTTGCATTAGACATAGTTGTGGGTTCCTTTAATTGAAGTACCGTATATGTATCTAAGTATGGAAATGAAAAAGTTTTATTGATTTGATAATATTGATTCACCCCCCCCTCTCAGTATTATTTCCAACATTTACGCTACTTTAGTTAAGGAAAACCGTGTGTATATGCAACTGTGTGTAATGCAACAAGCGTATATCCAGTAAACTTTTGATTCAGTTAGTTGATCCTTAATGAGTGCATCAGAACATTATTAACCATATGAACAGTAAACAGGAGCAGTAAAATAGAACAAATCATCACACACAAGAAACACACATGAACACCATGATGTAAGGTGGAAACCCAATGTGGGTGAAAACCACCTGCTGCAAGTCGTCTCAATCTTCTTTTAATAAGAAAATTCTTTTTACAATGGTTCTTTACTAGTGCAGTCTTATACCAGTATGTAGGCTTCTACCTGCAAAAGGCTACAACCTTCTCTCGTTCTCCAGACTCTCCTGGAAGGGAGCTACAACCCCCTTAGCTCTTGTACTAGCCTATGAATTTACTAGTACGTAGGTGCTAGCCTACTGAATTCTCCAACCTTTACTCATTTTCCAACTGCTACCAGAAGGGAGCTACCACCCCCTTAGCTCTTGTACTAGCTGATGTACTAGTACGTAGGTGTCGACCTACAGAATGCTACAACCTTCTCTTTCTTCCTCCAGGTACCACGTTTCATAAATTTTCAGACTGGATACTCATGGAACACAACATGATAATCTGAAGGCCATGTTTCAACCAATTTTCATATTGGACCCATAAATATCATTGGATCAGACAATCAATCAATACTAGCATCATCAATCTCTGAATCACCCAATACTGAATCACTGAAACCCTATCAAAAAAATGCAGTCACCAGAACATAGAGCAGAACACTAAACTCTGCAACAATATTCAAAACCAATTGTATCATCAAAAATCATGCATCAGAGTGCATACGCTACTTGGAAGTGACGAACCAGCGTGTATATGCAACTTCATCAAAGCGAACCAACATATATGTCATTAATTACTTACTTATAACTTCGCTACACTTCATGACTTCAGACATACCCAGATCATTACATATACAAGGATAATACATATGTTAGCAACCAGATCTAGTCCATCAGATCACATAAAGATAAGTCATTATGATCTTGATCTATTATGGCTCTCATCCATCAAACACTAAAGCTAAACACAATAAACCAAACTGAATATGCAAAATACTGACACCAGTAAACAATCATCAACAACCAAAACCACTTGTAACTTCAAACATCATAGCTCATATGGTATACGCTACTTAGATGTATCTAACCTGCATATGTACGAGCTTCTATCATAGTCAACCAGCGTATACATCTGTAAATATTCATTCATGAGTTGCAGATATTTCAAACTTAAGTTATACCCAGATCAAAACATTACATATTTCATTATACAAATCTAGAATAAACATGATCAGACCATATAGAGATGATTAATTCCAAGCCATTAGATCCCAATCTATCCTTAGATCTTGTTCTCCATCTACCACTGAGATTCCTCCTTAGCTCAGATCAAGCAAAGCATCATGAACCCATAACCTGCATACTAGATCTCATACTTCATCAGATATTCAAGACTTTCTCAATGCATTTGCCTAATGATCTTCTTTCTCCTTTTATAGTCTTAGGCCTTACTCAATACCATGGTCCAAAACCATTGAGAACCAATACTAGGGACCCAATACCTAGGTTCAACACTTCAGACACAATACCAAGGACCAAAACCATAGGTGTAAATACCACGGACCCAAAAATAAGCTTTCCCACATGTACGCGCTTTTCTGTGCATGAAAGTGTGTGCATTCGCATATGCAAATTTTGATCAACAATCCCGCGTGTACATGCGTCTTTGTATCTAGTGAACCTGCGTGTATAGCCTAATCTGTATATAGCGAACCTGAGTATATACGGAAGTTGGTGCATAGTGAACCTACGTATATACTCTTCTTTCTTCATTCTTTGTAGTCTGATCATCAACTCTTTGGTATTGACTTGCTGCACTATGATCTGTCATCTCATTCCTTTGAGTTGTCCTGCATCCCATGTATTCTGTCACATCTAATATCTCTTATGTAGATTCATCTAGTTATATATAAGTGAGTTGTTCTTCTACGAGTGGGTTGCCATCAAGTACAACAAATGCATCATAATGCTAAGAGGAAGAACTCGGCATTACAAATAGAACAAAAACCATTTTGAAAATCAAGAGGGTATTAACTAAGAAAACTTTAATGCAAAATTTAGAAAGAAGATGTCATGACATGCAGATGGAGATTAATGCCTTCATGGAGAAGTTTGCTATTTTGCAGAATAAAGGTCTACCAAGTCCTTTAGTGATTAATGATAGATTAATGAAGCAAAGAGATTATGTAGATAAGTTGAATAAATATGCAAGCAATCAAGCAAGTTCATTGATAAGTGCCTCAGGAATAAAAGCACTCCCCATCGGTTGAGTTCTCTATGACAGCCTAGAGAACTTATTTTATGTCAAGCATGAGCTAAAAAAATTGTTCCCAATTTAGCCCACATTCTTTAGGTATACTAAAACAGATGAAACCCTCAAAAAGCTTCAGAAAACTAGAATACCACAGCCAAAATGGTGGGAAGAAATGCTTGAAATTTTGTAATTCATTTGTGGTAAAAGATAAAATTTTTGTTTTTACTCCATTCAATGAGGGTAAAGAGGATGAAAAGAGATCAACAGGTAAAGAGTATCAGATACAGGTAAAGTGTATCAGTAGAAAGATCAAAACAGAGTAGCCAACACATGATTACACCAAGGACAGCAGAAGGCCAAATCATAGGGCCTAACTCCAACACATTCTCAAGAAGAGGGATAGAAAACCATTCGGTTGCCTTATCTGTCATCTACGAAGTCTTCTAGCCCTATTTTCTTGAAAGATTTGATTAGTCATCTCAGTTTATATCTCTACTTTTTTAAGAGATATTTCATTGTAAAATTCTTGTATAAAGACACCCCCATTTGAATGATTGAGGGTGGATTCTTTGACATTGCTGTAAAATTGATTATTTTGGAATAAAAAGTGTTGTTGGATAAATTTTTCATGGCTGGCTGGATGAAGGATTGATGTAAAGGACTTTTCACAAGATTCATGTGTTGGACATCAAACAAATAAGTACCTTATATCTCATGTGTTAATGTTTTCAGGTTTATTATATTCATTATGTTCCATAACTTTACAGAAAACGAAAAAGAATAATTCAGAAAGTGCTTCAGTGCAATCTGTCTTCAATCGTTTTTGTTCTCAATGTTTTCTTGTGAACTAGTATAAACAATGAATTCTTAATTTCTCCTGTTTTCTAGTTTATTCATCTTAATCATTTAGTAAAGAATTCTTAATTTCTCTTTACTGATGGTTAATCACATTCTGCTCTCTTAAAGTATGTTGAAGGATTCTTAGTTTCCCTTTAACCCTTTAAGCCCATCCCATTTTTTCAAGTCTCTATTTGCTCCCTGTTCAGCTATCTTGCCCTGTGAAGCCATCCTTTATTGAGAAACCAAATCCAGTTGATCCATTCTCCCTGACTCCATTAGCCCAATGGACTAAACTATTCAGTTCTACCCCTTTGCTATTGAACTTCACCAACAAATTCAAACAAAACCCCAAGCTCTAATAACTAACCTAAAACCTAATAAAACAAAGCTAAAACTTAAAGAGAGAGCCCTCTCTGGATACAGATTGGCTAGATTTTGTATCTAAAAGATTTGTTTGTGGTTACCTTGGACCCCTTTCCCCTTCTTACAACTTCTGGGAAAATCTGAGTGATAACAAATAGTGTTTCAAGTGTCCCAATAGACAATGTATAGTATTTCTTACCTATTTAATAACAATATTAGAGTCTCCAAATACTTGCAGGTATTTGATATTAAGCTCGATTTCTTTGTATAACCCTTGAACTAATGCTTCATATGCAGAAGTATTGTTTGTGCAATCGAATTCAACTAGAAGTGTTCGTTTGAGAGAATTTTTCTATCTGAGATAAAATGGAATTTTCCAAAAAAGGAGAAGTATGAGCATTGAAATCCCCTAAGAATGAACCAACAGAATAGTTTCCAATTGTGTTTTTTCTATACACTACAGTCTTGTTTTCTCCTTCTAACTCTGTCACTATACACTTTTGATGTCTTTCTCATTCAGCCTTGATCGGATTTGGTTTGTTGTTGTAGGGGAGCCACATATGAGACCAGTTGGTCGCAAAGCAACCATGAAGCTTTTCTGACCAATCCCTACTGAGGATCAATCCATAAAATTCAGGGACATCTACGACAAGTATATCAATAACTTGACATACCTTTGGGTTTGAAGAAAGTCTTATGGTCACTTGATTAAGTTCACCAATGACCTTGACTTGAGACTAATCTAGCTGTACTATTCGCACTACAGATTTCTGAGGTTGGACATTTAACTTTGTGCAAACTGTCTTAGGAAAAATGTTAGATGATGCACTGGAATCCACTAGACAGTTATGAAATTTTTTATTGAAAACTTCAAACATAAAGAGAAATGGCGGAGTATGGGATTTTGATCTTCCGCCAATTGGAGCAATTTCAGTCGGATAAACTTTATTTGAAATGCCAGTTGGAGGTCTTCCCATTTCATGAGTAGCTTGTGAAATTACAGTGGCAGGAAGAGTCGTAGTAGGTACTACATTCAGTTCTTTCAAGAGTAATTTCTATTGATGCTTCAATTTACTGAGCTCATGAAGAGTAATGTTTGCTCTGGTTTTCTTCATATCTTCAACAATGTTATATTCCATTTCATCTGAGATGATAAACATTTTAGATGAATTTTTTGAATTAGATTGGACTGGGTTTTTCTGAGTAGACTTTGGTGAGGATTTCTTACCTACGATTTTATCCTTGGGAGTCGAAATTGCGTTTCTTTTGTTTAGCACTGGATTGTGAAGGATCAAGTTAATTTCTACTTCTAGTAGCAACAGGTAATGCATCTTTATCTTCCTTGTCTGGAAGAATGAAGTCCCACATTCCTTGTAGTTCTATGACTTCATCATCATCGATTTGTTCCTCAGTTGAAACTTCTTCCTCTTCCGCTTCTGATTCTATGTTTGTTATAGCATCTGGAGGTTTAGGATTAGTTGGAGGATTCCTTTTAAAGGGTTTAAAAGGTTTCTTGGAAGAGGTTTCTGCTACTTGTTTCTTTATATCAACCATTTCATTAGGCACAGTCTTCAAGACTTTCTGTAACCCTTCCAAGTTGAATGGATCATTCAGTTTTTTTTTTCTTAGGATCATCTCTAAAAGACACTTTTAGACTTTCTTTCATCTACACCGTTTTTGTCTTCTATGGCTAGGATACGTTTCTCTATGACTATTGCCTCTTTCATGTTTTCTGCTAACATTGGTTTGGTAGCTCTATCTATAAAGATCGTTGAATTTGAAGGTAAAGTAGAAATATACCATTCATTTTGGACTTCATTGCTAGGCTTAAACATTGTTGGTATTTTGTTCAAAAATTTATTGAAGTGAGAGTTGAAATCCTTAATTGGTTCCTTTGGTTCGGCTTTTAAATTGGAGAGGTCATTTATTAAGGTCGTTGTTGACCTATCATCCCCAAATTTTGTTAAAAATTGATCTTGAAATGTATCCCAGTTATTAATGGAACCTGTTGGTAAAGAAAAATACCAGGATATTACCACTCCTTGTAAAGTATATGGGAATAATATTACGACTGCATCCTCTTCTGTTACTCCATTCAAATTAATAGATAGCATGAAATTATTTATGTGTTCCTCGGCTAGTTGGCCATTGTCAGGAATGAATTTTGGCAACCATTTCTCAGGGCAAGATGTTAATTGAGATAAAGGTGCAAGCATTCTTATAGCCCCTGGATTGGCCCATGGCCTTGGTGTTGGATTTCTTACCATTGTCAGAGTATGAGTAGGAGGAGGTGTGGCAGTGGTTGAAGATGATTGGGTAGAGGAGGATGTTACTCCTTTACCTATATGAACCATGATCTGGAGTTGAGGGATGGATGAATGACCTTGTGATGATATGGATGGGATGGTAGATGAAAATGATGATAGAACCTCACTCTGAGATTCTACAGGTGTTTTCCTAGCTTTCTTACAACTCGGTAGAGGAAACTCAACTGGTAGGATTCATAGCTTTTCGCTTTGTGCTCTAGTCAGTCGTTGAGATGGGGTCAGATGGGAAGTGACACTACCATTGGAAATAATACTGAGAGGGGGGGGGGGTGAATCAGTATTAAAAAATAAATAATCTTTTCATTTCCATTATCATATTCATATACACCACTTCAGTTAAGGATACCCACGTATATACGCAACTGTGTTTAATGCAACTACTGTATATCCAGTAAGCTTATGATTCAGTTAGTTGATCTTCAATGAGTGCATCAGAACATTATTAACCATATGAACAGTAAACAGATGCAGTAAAATAGAACAGATCATCACATATAAGAAGCACACATGAACACCATGATATAAGGTGGAAACCCAATGTGGGTGAAAACCAATTGCTACAATTCATCTCTATCTTTTTTTAATAAGAAACTTCTTTTTACAATATTTTTGTACTGGTACAGTCTTATACTAGTATGCAGGCTTCTACCTGGAGAAGGCTACAACCTTCTCTCATTCTCCAGCTTCTCCTGGAAGGGAGCTATCACCCCCTTAGCTCTTGTACTAGCTGATGTACTAGTATGTAGGTGATGACCTACAGAAGGCTACAACCTTCTCTTTTCTTCCAGGGACCACGTTTCATAAATTTTCAGACTGGATCCATAAATACAAAACAATCACTACTGCAATACAATCATTAACTCTGAATCACCCAACAACTGAATCATTGAAACCTTGTCATCAAAACACAATCACTAGAACACAGACCAGAGCCCAGAACTCTGCAACAACCACTAGAACCAACAACAACCTAAAATATCAAATCTCATAATGTATACGCTACTTGACTGTGTCAAACCAGTGTGTATACGCTCTTTCACCAGAGATAACCCGCATATAGATATGAAAATAGTTACTTATACCTTCGCTGCAATTTCCAATTTCAGATATACCCAGACCATAAGATATAAAGGATAAAACATGTGTCAGTATTCAAATCTATTCATGATCATACAATATAATGATAATACATTTTAGTCTTCAAGATCCCGGTCCATCAACTTTTATCAACCACATAGGTGCCTCCTTGGTTCAGATCAAGCAAAGCATCACAAACCCATAACCAACATACTAGATCTCATACTTCATCAGATATTCATCACTTGCACACTTGTACCTTGGCCTAATGATCTTCTCCTCCTTATATAGGTTTAGGCCTCTTTCAATACCATGGTCCAAAACCATGTAGGGCCAATACCTTGGACCCAATACCTGGGGTCAACACTTCAGACCAAATACCATGGACTGATACCAAAATACCATGAACCAAAACTTAGATTCCCAACATGTACATTCCTTTCCTTTTGTAAGCATGCGTGTGTATGTATAAGCGACTTGGTATATGGTGCACCTGCGTGTATACGCTTCTTTGTCACAACACACCTACGTATACCTCTCTGATCATTAATTCTTTGTTATTTACTAGCTGTATTATGATCTGTCATCTAAGTGAGTTACCATCAAGGACAACATATGTATCATATCTGTATCATCATGCCAACAATCTCCCCCTTTGGACTTGATGGAAACCACCACACCAAGTGACTCTCCCCCTTAGACTTATGGTTTTGGACCTTGGTATTGCATCCGAAGTGTTGAACCTAGGTATTGGGTCCCTCGTATTGGTTCTAAATGGTTTTGGACCATGGTTTTGAGTAAGGCCTAAGACTATAGAAGGAGAAGAAGATCATTAGGCAAAGGCATTTAGAAAATCTTGAATATCTGATGAAGTATGAGATCCAGTATGCAGGTTATGGGTTCATGATACCTTGCTTGATCTGAGCTAAGGAGGAATCTCATCGGTTGATGGAGAACAAGATCTAAGGATAGATCGGGATCTAATGGCTTGGAATGAATCATCTCTATATGGTTTGATCTTGTTAAGTCTAGATCTGTACACTGATGCATGTAATGTTTTGTAAATATTATGATCTAGGTATAACTCAAGTTTGGAATAGTTGCAAATCATGAATGAATATTTACAGATGTATATGTTGGTTGACTATGATAAAAGCACGTACATACACAGGTTAGATACATCTAAGTAGCATATACCATATGAGCTATGATGTTTGAAGTTACAAGTGGTTCTGGTTGTTGATGAGTTCTGATGACTATTTACTGGTGTCAGTATTCTGCATATTCAGTTTGGTTGATTGTGTTTAGCTTTAGTGTTGATGGATGAGATCTAATAATGGATCAGGATCATAATGACTTATATTTATGTGATCTGATGGACTAGATCTGATTGCTAACACACATATTATCCTCGTATATGTAATAATCTGGGTATGTCTGAAGTTAGGAAGTGAAGCAAGTTATAAGTAAGTAATTAATGATGTGTACGATGGTTCGATTTAGTGAAGTTGCGTATACACGCTGATTCGGATCTTCCAAGTAGCGTATGCACTCTGATGCATGATTTTTGATGATACAGTTAGATCTGAACATTTTTGCAGAGTTCTATGTTCTGCTCTGTGTTCTGGTGACTGCAAGTGTTGACAGGGGTTCAGTGCTTCAGTATTGGGTGATGCAGAGATTCATGATGCTAGTGTTGATTGATTGTGTGCCTCAATGATATTGATGGGTCCAGTATGAAAATTGGATGAAACGTGGCCTTCAGATTATGGTGTTGTGCTTCAGGAGTATCCAGTCTGAAAATTTATGAAATGTGGTACCTAGAAGAAGAAAGAGAAGGTTGTAGCGTTCTGTAGGTCGGCACCTACGTACTAATTCATCAACTAGTACAAGAGCTAAGGGAGTGGTAGCTCCCTTCCAATAGCAACTGGAAAATGAGTGAAGGTTGGAGCATTCAGTAGGCCAACGCCTATGTACTAGTAAAAGGATCGGCTAGTACAAGAGCTAAGGGGGTTGCAGCTCCCTTCCAGGAGAAGCTGGAGAATGAGAGAAGGTTGTAGCCTTCTGTAGGTAGCAACCTGCGTACTAGTATAAGACTGCATCAGTACAGAAATATTGTAAAAAGAAGCTTCTTATTAAAAGAATATAGAGACAAATTGCAGGAGGTGGTTTTCACCCACATTGGGTTTCCACCTTACATCTTGGTGTTCATGTGTGTTGATTTTGTGTGATGATCTGTTCTGTTTTACTGCTCCTGTTTACTATTCATATGGTTAATAATGTTCTTATGCACTCATTAAGGATCAACTAACTGAATCATAAGTTTATTGGACATACGCTTGTTGCATTACACACAGTTGCGTATACATGCAGTTTTCCTTAACTGAAGTAGCGTATATGAATCTTAATATGGAAATGAAAAAGTTTTTATTGATTTGATAATACTGATTCACCCCCCCCCCTCTCAGTATTTATTTCCAACAATTGGTATCAGAGCAGGTCCTTTGGTAGAAGCTTGATCGCTTGAAGGAGATCCATAGATCAATGGGAAAGAAGCTTAAGAAGAAAGCGCCTAAGAAGAAGAAGACATCTCAGAAGAGCTATGACAGTGGGAGAATTGATTGGGGAATATGTGGAAGAAGCACTCCAGATTTAGAATCACTTCATAACGAAGATGAACAAGCAAAAGAACTATCAGGTATGAATTTGTTATCCTCTAGTGATACATTTATCCATCCATTTGAAGATGATGAAAGTGATAGTGAAACAACTAAATTTGCTAGACTTATGGGTGAGCAAGAAAGATATCAAATAGAGGCAGAATTTAAAAGGCTTACAGACAAAATTAAAGATCAAAAATATCTATTGAACAAAAGGGAATGTGCCTTCAAAGAAGAAGCTGCCAAACTAAAAGCTCAACTAGAGGAAGGAAACAAGATAAGGAAGTTATTCAAGTATAAGGAAGATCAATGTCAAAAGTTGGCGGATCAAGTGACATCATTAAGAAATGAAGTCAATGAAAGGAGCATAACAATCAAGTAACTCAGAGATAGATCCAGTTACTATGAAAGTATTGAAGCTACGATCCTCTCGCTAAAAGAAGATCTTGAAGAATCAAATAAGAATAATAAAGAACTACTCCAAGCTTTTGAAAAGCAAGAAAACGAAGTTCTTGAACTAAGACATCAGTTGGAAGAAGGAAGAAAAGCTAAAGAAAACATGAAGAAGCAATATCATGAAAAAGAGGAGCAACATCAGGTTGAGGTAAATATTCTAAAAGATAACTTAGAAGAAAAGGATAAGCTCTTATGATTTCAAGATAGTACTAAGATCTTGGATGATATTCTTAGTAGTCAAAGGTCTCTTGCTATCAAAACTGGCCTTGGTTTTTATGAATCTATTGAAGATGGATCTAGCTCACAAGGAGAGGCAAGGAACTCTAATGAGAAATCTAAAATAATCAACAAGGAGATGAGAGGACAACCCCATCAACAGCCAAGGAAAGAAATTATTTTACTCCTCCGATGAATAATGTTGAATGTTATGTATGTCATAATATTGGACATGTTGCAGCCAGATGCAGAAGAAGAATGGTTCAAGACCATCATACAAAACGACCATCACGTTCCAGGTACTTTAAGGGATATTTCTTTGCTTGCAATATGTTTGGTCATAGATCTGTTGATTGCTACAGAAGGAATATGAAACATGTAAGATGTTATGCATGTAACAAGCTTGGACATACAACAAAGGATTGCAGGAACAAAGTACGGGCAGCATACCAAAAGGAGAAAACATCATCACACTTGAAGATATGGAATAAGAAGGAAGTATAGTCAGAAAGATGTGACACATCACAATATATAGACATAACAGACTCAGAGGGAGCTGAAAGTGTAAAATTTCAGTGTCCTAAATCTCATATGCAATATTTACTCTATTTGATAATGGTTGCAATCTATTGATGATGTATGAAAATGTCTTGACACTTGTAAGATGTTTAAAAGTGTTTTGATCCTAAATTAATGATGATGATGCCTTGATACTTCTTGCTAATATATGCATGATCAAATCTGACAGTAAGCAAGATGGCACAAGTTCAGGGGGAGCATATGCTTTTAATAATGCATTGTTGGCATTATGATTAGTAGTCCTTGGTGATGATGTTTATATATATCTTGCTATGATATGGTTATGAGTTGTCCATGACAAAATCCCATATGATTCTTGGGGTTACATAGTTGATGTTCAGATTATATTTGTGGTTGATTCTCTAATGATGCATATATGGTGCTTACATGGTGATCTTCATAAGGATAAGGAGAAGTTCAAAGCTTGAATACACATCTTCATTACTTGATGTTGAGTCACTCATATGCTGCTGTCATCATATGCATAAAGATCATATAATACAGTTATGATGCAGGATTCCTATAGTTCTTGGCGCTCATGTGGATGAGGATTGTTTTTGTTGATGATATCAAGAAGTCTTGACAAATGATCTTGAGCTCAAGATACATAGCTCTGGATACATGGATGATTACTCAAAGTTGCTTTGTTGGAGACATGATGATGATGAGTTCTTACCTATATGATGATAGGTTGATACTTACATATGTTGATTGATGCATATGTTCCCAAGTGATGATACTTGGATCATGCAGATCTTGATCTTGATGAGATGGCTATGGTATTTTTCACATATGATATAATGTGAATGATTCTGTATGTCATATGTAGAATTCTATTCAAAAGGATGAGTTGATGCAGACATACCTTGTTATAGGTTGATGACTTATACACTAATGAACATATACAGGTTGCTGGTCTAGATGTTGTTGACAGATGCTTCTGGAGCAGATCATACATTGTGTATGATAGTTGCTGATGACTATCATGATCTTATTTAGATGTTTGGTCTCTATTATAAAGGTCATGTAAAGGTCATATCAAGACTCATGATGTAATAGTTTGTCTCTTTCTATTGTAGTCATTTGATGAATGCCTTTTGGTCATATGATGTAATTTGTACCCCCACTATGCATGGGAAGGATGATGTAATATTTCAGTCATGTACAAACATTTTGGTATCTTGCGTATCCCCACTTGGTTGGGTGGATGAGTCAATATTGGTATATCCCCACTGGGTTGGGAGATGGATGTATGTATGAGTCTTTGGTGATAGGAAGGTCATTTATGATAGAGTCATGTTCTTCTTATAGAACATCCTTTTGCAAACCTTTCTTACAGTTAGGGGGAGCATGAACAACACACTTCAACAGAGCAGAGATTTCAGCATGTACTCAGAGGGAGCATGGACAGATTGGTAGACCTTGGCATATACAAAGGGGAAGCTCATTCAGAGATTTCAGCAGGCACTCAAGGGGAGTATGGACAATGGAATGTTCATAAAGGAAAGAGAATATCTTGGTCCACCCTTTGCCCCTGATGTCAAAGCGGAGAGTGATTCGGTGTTGTTGCCATCAAGTCCAAAGAGGGAGATTGTTGGCATTATGATGCATGTGTTGTACTTTGGAAACCCACTTGTAGAAGAACAACTCACTTATATATAACTAGATGAATCTGTTATCATAATCTATAGAAGATATATCAGATGTAACAGAATACATGGGATGTAGGATAGCTCAAAGGAATCACTTCAGATGTAATGAACAATGACAACTCATTAAGATGGCGGTTCTCAGTATGACAAGTTAGCTTTTCCATCAAGTTCAAAGGGGGAGATTGTTGGCATTATGATACAAGTGTTGTCCTTGATGGCAACTCACACAGATGACAGATCATAGTGTAGCAAGTCAGTAGCAAAGAATTGATGATCAAACTACAAAGAATGAAGAAAGAAAAGTATATACGCAGGTTCACTATATACCAAGTCGTGTACACACGCAGGTTCACTATATACCAAATCATGTATATATGCAGGTTCGCTATATACCAAGTAGGGTATACATGTAGCTTCACTATATACAAAGACATATATACGCGCGGGATTGCTGATCAAAAGTCACGTATGCGTATTCATGCACTTTCATGCATGGAAAAGTGCGTACATGTGGGAAAGCTTATTTTTGGGTCCGTAGTATTTAGACCTATGGTTTTGGACCTTGGTATTGCATCCGAAGTGTTGAACACAGGTATTGGGTCCCTAGTATTGGTTCTAAATGGTTTTGGACCATGGTTTTGAGTAAGGCCTAAGACTATAAAAGGAGAAGAAGATCATTAGGCAAAGGCATTCAGAAAATCTTGAATATCTGATGAAGTATGAGATCCAGTATGCAGGTTATGGGTTCATGATACCTTGCTTGATCTGAGCTAAGGAGGAATCTCAGCAGTTGATGGAGAAAAAGATCTAAGGATAGATCGAGATCTAATGGCTTGGAATGAATCATCTCTATACGGTTTGATCTTGTTAAGTCTAGATCTGTATATTGACGCACGTAATGTTCTGTAAATTTTATGATCTGGGTATAACTCAAGTTTGGAATAGCTGCAAATCATGAATGAATATTTACAGATGTATACACTGGTTGACTATGATAAAATTGTGTACATACGCAAGTTAGATACATCTAAGTAGTGTATACCATATGAGCTATGATGTTTGAAGTTACAGGTGGTTATGGTTGTTGATGAATTTTGTTGACTGTTTACTAGTGTCAGTATTCTGCATATACAGTTTGGTTGATTGTGTTTAGCTTCAATGTTGATGGATGAGATCTAATAATGGATTAGGATCATAATGACTTATATTTATGTGATCTGATGGACTAGATCGGATTGCTAACACACATATTATCCTCGTATATGTAATAATCTGGGTATGTCTGAAGTCAGGAAGTGCAACAAGTTATAAGTAAGTAATTAATGACATGTACGTTGGTTCGTTTTAGTGAAGTTGTGTATACACGTTGGTTCGACTCTTCCAAGTAGCATATGCACTCTAATGCATGATTTTTTATGATACAATTAGATCTGATCATTGTTGCAGAGTTTTGTGTTCTACTCTGTGTTCTGGTGACTGCAAGTGTTGACAGGGGTTCAATGATTCACTATTGGGTGATTCAGAGATTGATGATGCTAGTGTTGATTGATTGTGTGCCTCAATGATGTTGATGGGTCCAGTATGAAAATTGGATGAAACATGGCCTTCAAATTATGGTGTTGTGCTTTAGGAGTATACAGTTTGAAAATTTATGAAACATGGTACCTGGAGGAAGAAAGAGAAGGTTGTAACCTTCTGTAGGTCGGCACCTACGTACTAGTACATCAGCTAGTACAAGAGCTAAGGGGGTGGTAGCTCCCTTCCAGTAGCAACTGGAAAACGAGTGAAGGTTGGAGCATTCAGTAGGCCGGCACCTACATACTAGTAAAAGGATTGACTAGTACAAGAGCTAAGGGGGTTGCAACTCCCTTCCAGGAGAAGCTGGAGAACAAGAGAAAGTTGTAGCCTTCTGCAGGTAGTAGCCTGCGTACTGGTATAAGATTTCATCAGTATAGAAATATTGTAAAAAGAAGTTTCTTATTAAAAGAAGATAAAGACAAATTGTAGGGGGTGGTTTTCACCCACATTAGGTTTCCACCTTACATCTCGGTGTTCATGTGTGTTGATTTTGTGTGATGATCTGTTCTGTTTTACTGCTCCTGTTTACTATTCATATGGTTAATAATGTTCTGATGCACTCATTAAGGATCAACTAACTGAATCATAATTTTACTGGACATACACTTGTTGCATTACACACAGTTGCGTATACACGCAGCTTTCCTTAATTGAAGTAGCGTATATGAATCTTAATATGGAAATGAAAAAGTTATATTGATTTGATAATATTGATTCACCCCCCCTCTGATTGCAATCATGTTTTTCATGTATTACTCATTCTTTGTGTAGTAGGATCCATTGAAAGTATGCAACATGGGTAATCCTTGAATTAGGAATCAAATTTTTCATCGAACGAGTGTTTCTGCTCAAAATATTACTAAACCCGTAGGTAGATAAGTTAAAAAAATTAGTTTTTTCTTTTTTCCCTCTAAAATTTGATGATGTAATCTAATCTTATTTTATTATTTCCACTATTATTTTATAATTTCCTTAGGAGGCCCATTTTAAACCTCAAAATTCCCCTAATGTATACAGGACAATACATAGAAGATTTTGTGAGAAGAATAGCAAGGGGATACAAAGACAACATGGGAGGGACTATGGTTCACACTAAGTGTGCAGGCATAGAAGTTGTTTGAGAAAACCCAGTGATATGGACATTTTCATTCAAGTAGAGTGGATCATATTTCAGGAGAAATTCTGGCATGATACCAAAATAGCCCTGGAGTTGACAAGTAGGTTTAATGGAGCAATGGATTTAGTCTGACAACTTACCATTATGGTTAATGAAGAAACCCTTGAGGCAACTACTAAAATTCCTCATGCTGGTGAGAAATATTATAAGAACCTTAAAATTCTTGGCGAGAATTGGTGCCCATTATTGGAGGAGACTTCACCATTACCTTAAGTCAAGCAGGGGATAAAAAATGAGTTGTTACAATGCTTATGGCATGATTTTTTTTAATTCATTTAAAAGTCCATCCTTGTGAGGGATGCAAAAAGGTATACCAATACAACATTCATATCCTAATGCACGAAAATAGGATCAAGAGTATGAAAATGCCCTTTTATCTACTAAGGATTTTGATCAGAATGGTCATGACAGCCTGAAAGAGGAAAACTCTTGAACAACACTCTTCCATTAAGGCCTCATTAAAATTATCTTCAAAGATGAGCTAAATAATATTGACATTCCAAGGGTAAATTTTCATAGTAAGGTGTTGACTGTGTTGGACCCACCAACATTCAGGGGATCACCCCAGTATGAAGTCCCAACTAGACCTCACACTGTTTGGTGTGGGATTCCCATATGGCATGATGGCCCGGTTTCCATTGTCTTAATGATTTTCCTCAACTCTTGCTTTTTAGCACAGGAGAGTGGTTCGCTTTGTCTTCAAGAAGTGAGGTTCACATGCCTGGTGAGTGTAAGTGTACTTGTGTCAATGGTTCTTTCACTGTGAGTGGAAGAAGGTGAAGGTGAATTCCATGTTGAAAGGGATTTGTCCCAGCTCGGCTAGGGAAACACAACAAAAAAGGACACACACAGCTTTCGGCAGAGCAGCCCACTCAGATGCGGCAGTCACAACATACAAGGTAAGTTGACACGTACAACACTCATGGAACAGTCCGAATGAGTGAAACTATTGTTATAGCAAGGTTCAAGTGAAAGGTCTATCTGATGTCCAGCAGAGCAGTCGACACAGACGGAACATCATTAACATCATACACAACACATTTCCATTAATATATTACGCATTAAAACAAATGAAACAATTTAGATGTAGAACACAGGCTAAAGCAACATACATTACAAGTGTTAAGGATCAGTCTTACAACAGATACAATACATGTGTGAAAATGTGTTGGCCTGTTAACATGCTTCTGAATTAAGTGAAAGTTCCAAGACACATCATTACACCATACATCACTAACCTTGTTAGTGGGGTGTTGGAGCCACTACTTACTCCTCAAATAAAAGATAACAGACTCTCTTGGCTATGTGGGAGGAGCTAAGGTGAAAAGTCCTTTGCATGTACAAATGAGGGGGTATTTATAGCCAAGGATGAAACTGACCCTTGTGCCTGTTCGACTACACACATGACCATTTATCTTCCATGACTCTTCGACTTACATGACTCTTTGTTCAATAGGTGGGTCTCTTGGACTTCAACATTACATCACATTGATTGACAACAAGCCCATAGTGGAAATGTGGGTGACATGACTTGACATGACAATGTTGGTACATTTGTGTTGTTTTTGGAGTGCATGTCAAGCTATAGTGCTGCGAGGTGATGGATGTCTTCATGGTGTATCATAGCTTCACTTCCACAAGGCAAAGTGCGCGGAGTCTTTGATGGTCCTTGGTTCACTTGACGAAGTTTTAGCATGTTGTTCCTTTCATGCATGTTGGAAGGCTTTCCAGGATCATTTGTTCACAAAGTTTCATGTTCTTCATGTTCAGCTGCTTCGCATGTGTCGTTCATTCATCTGCTGGTGAACCTAACATTCTGCATGTGCTCCCTTCATTCATCCCATTCTCTATCTTGCCATGTTCATTGGTGTACTTGTGTCGGTGGTCACTCATGACGAGATGACATCAAATCGAAAACCTCCTAGTCTACCATGACACATGATCAGTTAGATGCAGGTGGCCAGGAGAGGAAGCAAGGATGTGATGTGGGATGGTGGCTCTAGGAAACTGCTTATGAAATCTACGCAAGATTCACTAAGAGATGGAGACAAGCAATCTTAGTCGACAATGAGTGTCTGCAACGTCTGGCTCGGCTGGGAGTCAAAATTATGTAAATTTTGGGAGAAACAGTCTGGGCTACTGAAAGGAAAGGTAGGGATTCTTTGTGCATTTTTCACAACGAACGGGAAATGAGGCTAGACAACCAGATTTGGGCAATTTTCCGGAGGAACAGGTCGGGCTACATGAAGAGTCAACAGGCAGGGATTGCGCATTTTTTCTGGGGCACTGCCTGGGAGGTTGGAAGCCAAAACTATGAAATTCCTAGAGGGAACTTCCAATTTGTTGTAGGGGTCACTGGTAGTGAAAATTGTGCAATTCACAGAGGGAACTAGTAGTTGGTTGCTTAGTCACTGGTGGTAGAAACTACGCAATTTCTGGAGGGAACTGGCAGTTTGTTGTTAGGAGCTGCTACCTAGGAAACCTACACTGAGCCTAGGAGGTTGGCAGCTAATCATATCTGCGTAGCTTTTGAGCTCATTTGATTGATGGGAAGTGAAAGTGCTGCTCATGAGCACTGCCCAATTTCTAAGATGAACAGGCGGTCGACTATCGGGGTGACTGACTAGGAAAATTGTGCAATTTTTCTAAGGGAGACAGGGACGGACACATGGTGTCTGTCCGACCTATCTACACAATTTCCTTAGTCAATTGAGCAGGTGAGGTTAGTGGCCTCTACACAATTTTTTAGGAGAGTTAGTCCCGGGTTGATTGCCGAGTCTAACTGTCTAGGTGGCTAGCATGAGAGTTGATTGGATTACTTGTAGGCAACGCAACTTGAAAAGACTAGATTGGTGCTTTTGCACTATTTTGGTTAACAGTTGATCGAGTTGATGGTAGGGTGATGGTCCAGCTATTAGAGGGGAGTCAGGTCGTCAGAACCTTCAACAAAAATTTCTAAGTGTGTGAACAATTGAAAGATGCATAGGTTATCATACGAACACACACTTGCATGACTTGACGATGAAATGACCAAACCATCGAGACACATATGTTCAACAAGACTAACCAGCGGTGTAATCGACAAGCTCAAAACTCATGATTTATTGTACAATGATCAAGACAATATTTGTGTAACGATGAATGTGACTTCGTGTATGAGTGTGACAAATTCTTTCGTAGTGAATACAACAAGCACATATGAAGCAAAGACTTTAATCATAACCAGAACATGGTCACAAGCATGGCTTAGACATCATCATGCAGAGACTTGAATGCAATGAACAAGAAAGGTGGATGTAAGGACTCACATGAGCTCATGGAGTGAACCGGAGTGTGTGCAGTCATCAAGTGAACTCTTCAAGGTAGGCTCTGAAATTGGTGAAGGCCAAAATTTTGGAGGGTGGTTGTCGCCGCTATAACACTTGGTGACACACTGGTAGAACTCCAGCTTCTCTATCTTAGTTCATTGCTAGCACAGGGCCTTGGTCTTTCGAGGAGTATTCAATCATTGTGTGGGTTACTTCAATTTCCCCCCTTACCCCATGGACATACGTGGTTCACCCATTGCCAACTCAGTCAAACACAATCAAAATTTCAACTTGAATCTTAGTGTTTTGAATCCGGGAAGTGTAGTTTAGCTCGCAGTTGAAGATTTTCATAGTATAAGTTTTCATCTCTGGTGTTTCTCCACTACCAGCAAGCCTAGACAATACCTCAATGGAGTCAAACAAGAACACACACATTGCTCCACTCCCAGCAAGCCTCATTAGTACCCCGGTGGAGTTTTATGCTTCACCTCTCTGTGCAGGAAGCCTTTCTCTTATTTTGCCTTTCTATTTTTCAAAAAGACTGTGCATAGGCACTTATTTATTTTTAGGGCAGAAGAGGGATCCCAACTTATTGAGAGAAGAATAGGTTGTTCCTTCAGAGAAGCATGTAAGACCTCTGACATAGGTTTTTTCGTTTAGATTTTCCCTTTCTCCATTTCTACTATTTGGATTAGATTAAACACACAGAGAAGAAGGTTGAGTATAGACATGGGGCTTCCCAATGTGGACATAGGTTCATGGTTGGACCAAAGCTTCCCTTATAGACGGTTCATATTTTCCATTAGGGCTTCATCATCTGAAGGTTGTAACCAAGCACAGAGAAAACAGACACAAGACTAGCCAAGTGATGTAGTGTCACAAGTCTCTTCAAATTTCAGCCATATACTCTATTCAAAAGCTAGAACTTAGTAGTTGGTAGAACTTATTTTGGAAACAAAAATAGTAATATATCAAAAAAAAGAAATGAACATGAACAAAAATAGTAAGCATAATCAAAAAAAGCAAAATAAAAGACAATAAGCAAAACATACCAAATGAAAACAACAAGTAGCAAGCAGACTATGTACATGGAACGGGCGCGGCCCGACCTATTGAAAATAATGCTTGAGACCTTGGCCATTGGCAGGAAGGTAATCAATCCTCCTACCCAGTGATTGAAAATGATATGTGTGGGGGCCAATATTCTCGTAGACTAGTGCAAGTCCATCAAGCTTTGTTATGAGAACCTAGTGGCATTCCATAAGACCTTCAAGTGAAGACAAAAACATTGTTTCAGGTAACGTGTGAAACATGGGCTCGGATGATGGCATGAGGCAGTTGTTTTTATTCCGAGAGGGGTTCAAGTTTCTGAAATCGATGCATAAGAAGATTTTCCCATATTTCTTATGTGCAATATTTAAATTAGAAAACCAAGTATCATGATGAACTTTGAAAGTAATATAAGCACTTAAAATGTTAGTCAATCTTTTCAAAGAAAGTATTGTAAACAACATGTATGTATTACCTGTTCTTTGCTGCAATGGCTTGTCTCCACCTTTACCTGGAATCTCATGTTGGATTGCTCGTGTGTAGTGTTTACTCAGGTCATCATCTACTCACACAGACTCATCCTGGTATTGTTCGATGAAGCAGTCAATAGTTTGTCGTTGTTGTAGTGTGTAACTTATACCGAGATTGGCCATCTTTGGTTTGTGGTAGGTTCCGAGGTTGCTTTGTTCATTCGTAGTGTTGGCCGTTTGTGTGTTCAACATGAGTGCTTCACACTCAGCATTGTTGTTTGTGCCTTCGAACTTCAGAAAGCTCGAAATCATGCATTGTACATTATTTTATATGATTGAGTTACACTCGGTCTTTGGGCCATCACGTGTTCCTGACTTGTCAACACTCATAGCCCACATCTTGTCTATACATGGATAGTTTTGCGTGTTGGTACTACTAGTACTACCATTGTTGCTACTACTGCTACTATCTGACAAACAAAACCAAGTTTCATTATCATCAGTTGGTCGAGGAAGGAGTCCCAACTACTTGTTTGATGAGGTTGGAGTTGGTCGTGCAGGATAACACTCCAATGTCTTTTCCTAGAGGTAGTTGCCAAACATGAGTTCTGCGAAGGCCAATGGTTCATTCTCATTGTTAAGGGGAGTGACATTGTGTTTCATATACCTCTTTGATAACACCTAGATTTTGTTGCATTTTCTCTTGTACAGAATCCACATGTGAGACCAGTCTATAGAAAAATAACCATCTAGCTTGTTGGACCAGTCTCTGCTGAGTAGCAGGCCATATGCTTCCGGTTTGTCCACAACAACTATGTTGATGCATTGATGGACTTGACTGTCATGAGATAGTCGGATGATCATGTCTCGTAATTCACCAATGGCTAGTACTAATGTTCTATCAAGTTGGATGATTCTCACGGATGTTTTGTTCCATCGTTCATTGATATTCTTGGCAATAAAATGTGACATAATGTTGGCTGTCGTGCTGGAATCAACCAGACATTTGTGAACATTGTAGTTGAAAATTTGAAAAGATAGCAGGAATGGGGGGTAACTTGAGTGTGCTTCTTCCATCCAGAGTTTATTGAGCATAGTGGAAAGTGATCCGGGAGGTGTGCTTGCTCCCTTTCTGGTAGAGGCTACATTCTCTGTTGTTGTCTAACCCAGTGTGCGCAACAAGATATCTCATTGACTCTGGATCTTAGCCAACTCGAACAAACTAATGTTTTCATAAGTTCTCATCATGTAATAACAATGTTGTAGTCCAAAGGTGGTAGACTCACCGAGGTGTCCAGGGTAGAATAGATGTTCGTGTTGTCCGACGGAGTGTTTTGCAATTCGCTACTCATGGAAGTACTCTTGCCTACCGCTGTCTTCCTAGACTTGTTTTGTGTTTTCTTCTTTGGGGTGGCCAATGGATCAGCCTTCCTTATCAACAGTATGATATTATCTTGCATTTCCCCGAGTGTAGGGATCCCCTTTACTCCTAAGATTGTAACAGTCATTTTGTTTTAGGGGATCCTTCTCGGTGTTTGTCTTCGGAACTACTTGCGAGTACTGATATGCATTCACCACATGCCCAAAACTTAATGCTTAAAAAGGTGAAATACCTTCATTGTAATCTCTGTCATCTGGATGCTTTTGTATACTGCTCTTTGCATCGATTGTATGACTGCATACCGATTTTGCGACTCACTTCCAGTCCGAATAGAAGTTCTCTAGGTGATTTTCTTCGTGGAACGAACAGAACTTGAGATCTGTGCACTGATCGACATTGAACATAGATCTCTATGCATTTTCTTGAGAGGACCAGTTGTTGCCTGATGAGTTTATTCCCTATCTCTATCTAGGTAGACAACTCCTTGCAAATGTGTTTGTTTTCTGTTGTTTAAGCTCGGACACTTCAATTGTTAACTTCTTGACGAGGCGAGTGAGGGTTTCAATATCATTTGATTCCTTATCTCTACCCTTGCTTGCCATTGCTTGGGACTTCCTGCTCACATCTTTGGAGTCCTTTGTTGGCTCATCATTCTTAATGAGTCCAATCGTGTGCAGGTATTTTTCAACAACAATAGCCTCTTCGCAATTTTCCAGGAGTTTTGGTTTCACAGCTCGCTTGACAAACTGGCCAATGTTGGTCGGCAGTGTGGACATGTAGTAATCAACAGTGATGGAGTCATGAGGTTTGGTGTCCACTGCCAATTTTTCAATATGCGTGTAAATATCTGGTTGAAATATTTTACCTTTTATTTCCCCTCCATCTTTAGGCTACCCAATTCTTTCAGTAACATAGTTGGGGTCTTGTCATCAGCAAAATTTTCAAGGAACATGCATTTGAATGCACCCTAGTTCTATATGGAGTTTGGTGGAAGGTTGTGATACCACGCAGTTATGCAACTATCCAAGGTACATGGGAACAATCTACAAGCTACGTCGTCATGCCATACCTCAAGGGTCTGCAGTTGTAGGTACAAGTTGTCAAAATGAGCTTCTTCCTTCATCGTGCTATCAGGGTTGAACTTTATGTTCATTCTCTCATTTCAATTTTGCATCTTGTGTAGAACAGCCATGAGAGCTAATGGTTCTTGAGTCATCCATTCAAGATTTGGGTTAGCCATATCTTTTTCTTCTTTGTCTTCTTCCTCTCTTTCAGATTTTGATGGTTCCAGCTCTGAGTTTGTTGGTTCATCTCCACCTCCACCTCCTTCGCTTCCTTCCCCTCTGCCTCCTGTACCAAATTCTGATCCCAAGATCACGAGAGTGTCTTCTTCACCTTGCCAGAAGACAAGAGGTTCCTCTTTGTCTTCAATAGCTTCTACCAAACTTTCAAGTGTGGAAAGGACTGCTTCTTCCACCGATAATACAACAACTCCTGTGGGGGTGGCCTTGGGCTTCCTAAATGTGTGTGGAAGATGATGTATGTATGGGATCATTTTGAATGCTTTCATGAGCTAGCGAGTGATAGGACGGACAAAGTGAAGGTGTTGATATGAAATCTCATTTTCAATTCTGGGAGGTGAGTAGTAACCAACTGCAGAGTCATGTGAGAGGGAGTGCGAGTAACCCTGTTATGAAAGGGATCAGTCCCAACTCAGATAGGAAAACACAACACAAAAGGACATACACAGATTCTAGTAGAGAAGTCCACTTGGATTTGGAAGTCACAACATACAAGGTAATATAACATGTACAACACTCATGGAACAGTCCGAACGAGTGCAACGATTGTTATAGCAAGGTTTAGGTGAAAGGTTTGTCTAATGTTCAGCAAAGCAGTCCACATAGACAGGACAACATTAACAACATATACAACACATTTCCATTAATAGATTATGCATTACAACAAATGAAATAATTCAGATGTAGAACACAAGTTAAAGCAACACACATTACAAGTATTAAATATCAGTCTTACAATAGATACAATACATGTGTGAAAATATGTTGGCATATTAACAGGCTTTTGAATTAAGTGAAAGTTCCAAGACACATCGTTACACCATACATCACCAACCTTGTTAGAAGGGTGTTGGAGCCACTACTTACTCCTCAAATAAGTGATTACAGACTCTCTTGGATATGTGGGAGGAGCTGAGGCGAAAAGTCCTTTGCATGTACAAATGAGGGGGTATTTATAGCCAAGGGTGAAACTGACCCTTGTGCCTGTTCAACTACCCTCATGACCATTTTACTTCCATGAGTCTTTGACTTACATGAATCTTTGTTCAACAAGTGGGTCTCTTCGACTTCCACATTACATCATATTGATTTACAACAAGCCCATAGTGGAAATGTGGGTGACATGACTTATGAAGTGAGTCGACATGACTTGACATGACAATGTTGGTACATTCATGTTGTTGTTAGAGTGCATGTCAAGCTATAGTGCTGCTAGATGATGGATGTCTTCATGGTGTATCATTGCTTCACCTCCACATGGCGAAGTGCATGGAGTCTTCGATGGTCCTTGGTTCGTTTGATGAAGCTTTAGCATGTTGTTCCTTGCTTGCATGTTGGAAGGCTTGAAAGGCTCATCTGTTTGTGAAGGTTCATGTTTGTCGCATTCATCTGCTTCGAATGCTTCATTCATTCATCCGTTGGTGAACCTATCATTCTACATGTGCTCCCTTCATTCATCCCATTCATCATCTTTCCATGTTCATTGGTGTACCTGTGCCTTCAGTCACTCATGATGAGATGAAATAAAATCCAAAACCTCCTAGTCTACCATGATCTATGATCATTTGGATGCAGGTGCCTAGGAGAAGTAGCAAGGTTGTGATGTGGGATGGTGGCTTCGAGAAACTGTTGATGAAAACTACGGAAGAGTCACTTGGAGATGGAGACAAGAAATCTAAGTCGATAGTGACTGTCTGCAAGGTATGGCTAGGCAGGGAGGAAAATTGCACAAATTTTGGGAGGAACAATCCAGGTTGCTGAAAGGAAAGGAAATCATGCTCTACACATTTTTCAAAACAAATGGACAGTGAGGATGTACAGCCAGATTTGTGCAATTTTCTAGAGGAACAGGTCAGGCTGCATGAAGGGTCAACAGGTAGGGATTGCACAGTTTTTCTGGGGAACTGCCCGGGAGACTGGCAGCCAAAATTATGTAATTCCTAGAGGGAACTCCCAATTTGATACTGGGGTCACTGGCAGCCAAAACTGCATAATTCCTAGAGGGAACTAGAATTTGGTTGCTCTGTCACTAGTAGTAGAAACTGCGCAATTCCTAGAGGGAACTGACAGTCTGCTACTAGGAGTTGTTGACTAGGAAAACTGCACTGAGCTTAGGAAGGCAACGTGTTGATCATATTTGTGCATTTTTTAAACTGAGCGCACTAATGGGCAGTGGAAGGTCTGCTCATGAGCACTGCGCAAGTTCTGAGATGAACAGTTGGTCGACTATCGAGGTGATTGACTGGGAAAATTGTGCAATTTTTCTGAGGGAGATAGGGATGGACACTTGGTGTCGGTCTAGCCTATTTTCACAATTTATTCAGTCATTTGAGTAGGTGAGATCAATGGCCTCTGCAAAATTTTTTAGGGGAGTTAGTCTTGGGGTGACTGTTGGTTCTAACTGTCTAGGTGTCCAACATGAGAGTTGATTGGATTGGTTGTGGGCAGCGCAACTTGAAAAGACTAGATTGGTGCTTCTATGTTGTTTTGGTTGATAGTCAATCAAGTCGATGGTAGGGTGATGGCCTGGTTGTTAGAACCTTCAGGAAAAAAGGCTAAGTGTGTGAACAATCGAAAGATGCATAGGTGATCATATGAACACACACTTTCATGTCTTGATGACAAAACGACCAAAACATCCAGACACATATGTTCAACAAGACTGAATGACAGTGTAAGCGACAAGCATGACACTCATGATTGACCATTCATTGATCTGGATGATGATTGCGCAACAGTGAATGTGACTTTGTGTGTGAGTGCGACAGATGCTTTCTTAGCGAATACAAAAAGAACATATGAAGCGAGGACTTTAAGCATAACCAGAACATGGTCGCAAGCATGCTTAGACATCAACATGCAGAGACTTGAATGCAATGAAAAAGCAAGGTGGATGTAAGGACTCACACGAGCTCATGGAGTGAACCTGAGTGTGTGCAGTCATCAAGTGAAATCTTCAAGGGAGGCTCCAAAATTGGTGCAGGTAAAAATTTTGGAGGGTGGTTGTAGCTACTACAACATAGGGAAAGACCAAGCCGAGAGCGACAGTCTTGCCAATTACTAAAAATTTGGCATCTGGGAGTGGAGAAGGGTCAGTCACAAAGGATGAGCCTCAATGATGATACCTTATAAGGGCTCTGCATTGAGAGAAATGTAAGCATATCATTGGGGAACACTTAAATATCACCATTAATGATAAATAAGAGCCATTAGAGATCGTTATAGCCAAAACTTGTGAGGTCGACTCACCAGTCTAGACCATGGGTGACTTTCCATCGCAAGATGAGTTCATTAAATTCCATGTTGGAGAAACTGGAGATAGGTTGAAGAAGAAAAATATGAGAGGTAAATTTGTGATGCCCCATCCTTTTTGGTTTTGTATTCCCACATGTTATAGACATATTTGGGCACTTCAACCCCAATCTTATATGTCAATAAACTAGGGCTCTTCAACCCATAAAAGAGTTACTTCATACCCTAAAAGAACATGGTCATCTAATTACATCATTCCCAAAAGTTCCACCTAAGAAACTATCCAGAATTGGCCTAAACTGGACCATATTGACTGCTCCATTGTCAGGGTGTGATGCGTACTTTCTACACTAGACAGGTGTGATGCATACTGATTAGGCCTTCTATAGGGTGCGATGGGCGAGGATGGACAAATGTCCGAGATAGTTTGCTAAGTGGATGCTCATGGAATATTCTAGAAACTTCTCCTATGACACTTGCCTCTCTGAATTCGCCCAGGGATGAGTAAGAGATCTAAGAAATCTCCAAGTGGAACCAAATTCAACAATTTGAATGACACGAATCAAAACCCAGAGATGACTCACACCCTTGCATACATCTCTAAATGGATCCCTCATCTAAGAGATCCAGGGGGCTGGAATATTGTGAATTGCAAGGAAGTGCAGATAGTTTTTGTTTGAGATAAGAGCATTGTATTGTTGGTGTGATATTTCTATTTCATGATGTGAAGAGGGATTGATGTTGGGAGGATGATGCTGGATCAGAAAACTAGGTCATAATTCTCCCTTCTATTTAATAAAGTTCTTCAAGTTTTCTTCCATATAATTGTGTACTTGTGAATGTTATTATTTGTGAAGGCCATTGTATGTTCATTATACATTTGATTCTGTAGTGTTTATGTTACAATAGATCAAGATGCTTTGATGGTTCTTTGCTACTGTGTTTCTACAGGTACTCTTCAAGCAGGATAAGTACGAAGAGGAGTTGCAAGCTCTGTCAAGGGGGAGAAAGATCAAGTAAAGGATTAAGTAGAAGTTCCAGGTTGGTCCTCTCATCTTTCTCTTATCTATCATGCATAGAAGAAATCATTGAATTACTTTAAACTGTTGTGTCTAGGGTAGCTGCCAAACCTAGAGGGCTAGTCGATCGAAAAGACACTAGTTTTCCCAGAAACAAAATGGCGACTCCACTAGGGATCGAATAGATGTTTGTTTTTTTTTATTTTTTGTTTTATAAACTATAGACAGAGCCTGAAGTTAGCCAAGTAGCCTTCAAACTACTCTTTCTATGCAATTGCATACTAGATGAATGCTGCTTCAGTCAATCTTTGGTTTAGTTTATGAATTAAATATTTGATTTAAAAGAATTCTAATTTCCCTTTTGGTAGCCCAGTAACCTCTCAAGTCATTCCTCTGTACTTTTCTCTTTACTATCCATCATAGCTCAGCTTAACTCACTAAAAACAGCTGCAAATTTGAGCCAAAACCCACTTTAGTTGTGCTCCCTGGCCCACCACACAGCCTGTCACTGTCAACCAATATGCATCGCACTTCCTGAGTCTGTAAACTGCGATGCATCCCTATTTTGTGAAGCCCAGGTGCGATGACTGACTAAACCTATTTCCATTCTAGAAATTTGGGGTTTCTGTCCTTGTTTTCAGTTTTGTTTAGTTGTTTTTGCTACTTATGAACAGTACCTCATTATTGAAGCCTGCTTGCATCACATAGATTAGCCTCCATTGATTAGGATTAGTAAATGTTTTTAGGTATTTTTCCATCATTTACAATCCTTTGTCAAAAAGTTGCTTAAATCGAACTGTCGCTTTGGTACGAAAAGTGTTGTAACTATCGTTTTGTGTCAAAAAGGGAAGTGTCGTGGATTCTTCCTTCCCTGGGTAGTCGATTGAACTTTTTTTCATGTATTTGGTTTGATTTGTTTTTATTTGAAGTGTCGAAGGAATTTTTTTATTCAAAATTGAAAAGTGTCGTTTAGTCTCCCTTTCAATTTTGAAAAAGAAATTGTCGAAATGTCATTTTGAAAGAAATATTTCAGATCTTTGCTACATTGGTTTTTCCTTTTTGGCATTTTTCACATTAAGGGGAATGAAAAAGAAATACATGCATTTGAATTTGCATTTAGTTTGTGTGTGAAAAATGATTTAGGAAAGTGCATTAGTGTGTGCTCTTTGCTTTTTGTTTGAAAGAATTGTGGTTTTCTTTCCCTAGTAACTAGGATTTTCATTGCTCAAAATAAACAACGATTGTTTATCATTGTCAACTGCATTTTAGGAATTTCAAATCAACATCATGCAGTGAACCATTAAAAGGAAAACTTTAAACAAGACCAACTCTAAAATAAATCTCAATGAACCTAACAACACTTTGGAACTTAACGCAACACATCTACAGGTCTAGGCTAGAGACGTGTTCCAACGTCGTAAAAACTAGTAACTATCGTTTTCATCGAAGGTTGGGTGATTCCTCCTCCTTGATACGACAAGTGCTAGCACGGACTTGTGCTCCCCATACTGTTGCATATATATGGGAGACCAAAATAGGCTTATATCCTTTATCCATAGGAAGTCGCGTCCGTCGCCCTATCGATCGCAATGCACTGAACACAACATTCGGGAAGATTGACTGTCATACAAAGTAATTTCTCTTTAATTTATCACCAAGGTGTATATTGCAGTTTTGTGATTGGTTTGGTAATCCCTCTGTCTAGATTTTCCAGAGTAGTCACTTTCATTCCTTTTCGACTCTTTAAAAGAAAAGGTCCATCTAAGCACTTGTCACTTCAGGCTCATTAAAAATCAAAGGGGACTAGAGTCATCTTTAAATTTTTCTCGACTCTTAAAAATTGAAAAAGCAAAGTTGTCTCAAAGCGTCAATAAAATTAATTAAATTCAAAATAACATCCCTATTCCTTAAACAATCTTAAGTTGAGAAATATGGAGACAAATCTGGGATCCACCAATCAAGGAATTCCTTTTGAGAGGAATCCTAGTCCTTTTTCTTATTGTGGAAATATTGATGCTCTATATATGGCTACATTATCCCTTCCGGGGATTACTATTGGCCTTCTAGTATAGCTATTCTCAACCTCTGTGGTTCAAAATACTGTAGTTCCTCCGCAATCGAATCAGCATCCAATTGATACTAAAGTTGACCCTTCGCCTTCTTCTTCGTTTGTTTCTCCCTCCCCTTCTTCCTCTTTGCTTGGTGAAAATAGTGATGCTAGTAACCAGGTGGCTAAGAAGAAGAAAGGAAAGGAGAAGAAGAAGAAGAAGCCAATTCAGCAAGGGGGAAACCATGAATCATCTGATGAAAATCTGCACATTAAAACTCCTAAACCCAAGTTTTCTTGCATAATTTGTAGACGAGACCATTTTCATCGAGATTGTCCATGCTTTCCTTGGATCTTGAGAGAATGGTCCCCCCATTCATACCACCCAGTGTCATCAACCTCTGGTGATCATGTTGACAACACACCATCAACTAGTGATGTTCATGGATAGAAAGAGAAGGTCAAAGTTCCATGTAGGTTATGTGAAGGGAACCATACCCTTCACCACTGTCCTTTTTTGGACGAAGCCAAAAGGGTATTGGATAACCGTCCTGCTTCACGGCAATGACTCCCATCTGGCTACAAGAAAATCTCCCCTAGTCCTTTACTAGTTGAAAAACTGACTGACTTAAATCAACCATTGGTCGAAACCACTCACTCTGAAAGTGAATCTTATGATTCTATACCCGACGAAAGTCAACAGGTCAAGGTGACAGTTGATCGAGTTTTACCTTCAAAAAATCATACCATCCCTGAAGAGAATGAGAACGATATCGTTCAAATTATTTTTGTTACTTCAAAGTCCGATGAACTTGGGGGCAATCCACCCGTTCCTTCACAACAAGAGGAAAATCCCCCAGTTATCGTAAATAAAGGGGTTATTTCTCTTGTTTATTCAGTACCCCCTTCAAGTAATCTAGTCACTTCCTTTGATTGGAATCGACTAGCAAGATCCCGCCTTCCTTCTTATGTACCTTTCTGGATCATAGTACAAGTTTACAAAATGCGTGTCTGGCACTATCATAGATTAAGGTGAATCAGTGGGTATCCTTTCATCAACTGCTTGGAAACCACTTGGTTCACCATCGCTTACGCCTATTATGCAAAATCTGTTAGGCATTAACAAAGGAACCAGTTGACCATTAGGGATTCTTCCTAAGTTATCGATCACTTTGGGAAAGAAAACCATTCATCTAAACATGATGGTAGTCCTAGGACCGTTAGATTACAATCTACTCCTTGGACATGACTATGTTTATAACATGGAGGCTATTGTTTCAATACTCTTCCGAGTGATGTGTTTCCCACATGAAGGCAAAATTGTCATTGTTGACCAGCTTTCATTCTCGGTTCAAGCACAGCTCCAAGTGAAACATCATCCCTAAATGGTCCTTTTGCATTGAAAGTGCCTCTCCAACCTTTATTCCATCCACCTAATTCCCAGGAGAAGTCCAGTGAATGTAACGAAGCTTAGGGGGCATGCACTCTTGTCTATTCTACGGACAAACCTAGTTGAAAAGATAAATTTCCCTGTAGGTTATGTGATTGGTCTGACACACCATTCACCTTTGTCTATTCTACGGATGAAGCCAAGGAAGTATTTTTTCTATTATGTGGACAAAACCATCCTGCCTAACATGGTTCCATGTAGGTTATGTGATTGGTCTGACACACCATTAACCTTTGTCTATTCTGCGGACGAAGCTAAGGAAGTGTTTTGTCTATTCTATAGACAAAACCATCCTACCTAACCTCAGAAGTTTCCATATGACTACTGGAGACTCTCCTTTTCATCATGCTGGGGGCATGCAAACTTTTTCCAACTTCATTTTCTAGTTTTTTAGCTTTGTCATTTTCTAGCCTTTTAGTTTTTCATTTCAAGATTTAGTTTTTTCTTTTTTCGATTTCTTTTTCATTTTTAGTTTATAGCTTGCATAAAAGGAAAACTAAAACCGAGCATAGTTCCCCCATGGTTTAAGCTCGTTAAAAAATAAACCCACCACCGAGCATAGTTCCCCCATGGTTTAAGCTCATTAAAAAATAAACCCACCATCGAGCATAGTTCCCCCATGGTTTTAGCTCCTTAAAAAATAAACCCACCACCGAGCATATTTCCCCCATGGTTTAAGCTCGTTAAAAAATAAACCCACCACCGAGCATAGTTCCCCCATGGTTCAAGCTCGTTAAAAACTAAACCCATCTGGAGTAATCAACCTTTGTGATTGCCATGCTATCAACCTTTTGAGCTTTGGTTGTGTACCTCCCATCACCTCCATTCTTTTGACCGATCATACACTTCCACTTGGTTGTTTACCCTTTTTGAGGAATAGTTGTGATGAGTGGTCTTATTAGCCAGACTCTTCACATAATTCACCATGTTTCGAGAAGTTACAAGATTACCTGGAACTAGTTGCTACCCCAAACACCACTCGTTCCTCAAAATCGAGTCTCCTTTAAACCCTTTTTAGACTCGTTAAATACAAAAATATTGTTGAGAAATTGGCCTTTTCAGCTCATTAAAGTGCTTGTAAATGTCATCCCTCTTGTATAATTTTATAATTTTTCGGACCCAAGGGATTATCCTACGAAAAAGTGCGAGCGCTTGTCTTATTCGGCTCATTAAAGTGATCAGAAAAGTCATCCCTTTTGTATTATTTTATCGTTTTTCAAACTTAAGGGATTATTCTACAAAAAAGAAGTTATGGAGTCTTCTTTTCATCCCCTTTTAAAAATCTCTAAACATGAAAAGGACCGATTTATCCTTGTCATTAAACTTGTTAAAACAATAGCGACAAACTTGTCCATTCTAGACAAGACCGAGTTTCATTGTCACTAGACTCGTTAAAACATAGCAACAGGTTTGCCCAAAGGGAAAATTATAGAACAAGCATATGTTATCCTCCTCAAGCTTGACAGAAATAAAGAGGTACTAGTTAGCAATGACTGGGGAAAAAGGGAAGAAACTTGAAGAAATTTATGGTAGTAGGTCGCTCTTGAACATGACACTTTCACTCCATCACCATTATTGAGTCGGGTTGGGATATTTTGTTCACCAGTCATCTAACCATTAGTCTTCCACGCTGTCCATCTTTTGGGGTTAACACTACCAATCCATCTCAGTGTGGCCGACATGTTCAAGTGAAGTCATTCAGTTGAGAAACCACAATCCAGTTAATGCCTCACCCATTGCAATATCTCCAACCTTCATCTTTTCATGACCGCCATTCCTGAACCTTGTGTCGTCAGATCATTTTCATCTCCAGAAATCATTTGCTTCGTTTCGTGTCGTAGATGTGGGATACATCAAGGCCCTCCTATGACGATTCGCTTCTTTTCAACATCAGCTCTTTATTCAAGAAGTTGACTTAGAAACACCCCTTTCAGTGCTTTGAAGCTTGCATGCCTCAATGGAAAGTTTCTCACTTTTGGTGACAGGTTCACATCAATGGCCTTTGACCGAAAGATTTTGCATGGTGTTCAACATCAGATCATAAATTCACACCATGTGAATTGTACTGTAGTACCTTGAGGGTCATTATCATTATCGGTGATTCCTCTCGCGCCTATTAACAGCTCACATTATTGGTTAGTAATCAAGCGATGTCTTTCCATGTTCGACTTCAGAACATCTCTTCACATGGATTGACTTGTACATCGGGCAAAGATTGAACGAGTTTGAAGACCCCAGATCTACTTTCATCCATCTGGGTTGCAATATATTCAGGGATATAAAGACATCAAATGTACACAAGAAGCTGCACAAATGGCCATCCAAGCCAAGGATGATGACTCTACATCTGAAGAATCACCAGTCTGCGACTACAGATGACTATCTGTTCTATGTACATGAAATGAATTTATAAAGATGAGCATGGGAATGCCTGCCTCAGCTAGATCATGAAAATTATATTATGATGATATATTTTATTGTATCTTATACAGGTCACCTTCCAGTTTGAAACCTTGGATCCTCATGATAAAGCATTTCACTCGACATTAAGATTTACGACTTCATGCATTAGGGGGAAACTTTTATAGACATATTTGGGCACTTCAACCCCAATCTTATATGTCAATAAAATAGGGCTCTTCAACCCCTAAAAGAGTTTCTTCACACCCTAAAAGAACATGGTCATCTGATTACATCATTCCCCAAAAGTCCCACCTGAGAAACCATCCAAAATTGGCCTAAACTGGACCATATTGATTGCTCCATTGTCAGGGTGCAATGCATGTTGACTTCTACACTAGCCAAGTGTGATGCATACTGATTAGGCCTTCTATAGGGTGTGATGGGAGAGGATGGGCAAATTCCTGAGACCATTTGCTAAGTGGATGCTCATGGAATCTTCTAGAAACTTCTCCTATGACACTTGCCTCTATGAATTCGCCCAGGGATGAGTAAGAGATCGAAGAAATCTCCAAGTGGAACCAAATGAAACAAGTGGAATGACACTAATCAAAACCCAGAGATGACTCACACCCTTGCACACATCTATAAATGGATCCCTCATCTAAGAGATCCAGGGGACTGGAATATTGTGAATTGCAAGGAAGTGTTGATAGTTTGTGTTTGAGATAAGAGCATTGTATTGTTGGTGTGATCTTGCTATTTCATGAGGTGAAGAGGGATTGATGTTGAGAGGATGATGCAGGATTAGACAACTGGGTTGTAATTCTCCCTTCTATTTAATAAATTTATTCAAGTTTTCTTCCATATAATTGTGCATTTGTGAATGTTATTATTTGTGAATGACATTGTATGTTCATTATACATCTGATTCTGTAGTATTTATATTACAATAGATCAAGATGCTTTGATGGTTCTTTGCTACTGTGTTTCTACAGGTACTCTTCAAGCTAAGTATGGAGAGGAGTTGCAAGCTCTGTTAAGGGGCAGAAATATCGAGCAAAAGATTAAGCGTAAGTTCCAAGTTGGTCCTCTCATATTTCTCTTATCTATCGTGCATAGAAGAAATCGTTGAATTACTTTAAACTATTGTTTCTAGGGTAGCTGCCAAACCTATAGGGCTAGTTGATCAAAAAGAGACTAGTTTTCTGAGAAACACTACATACCATACTTTATTGAAGTAAAATAAAATACTTTTGCTACAAAATTAGAAACTTAGGGCTTGGTTGTAGAGGGAAAAATAAAAACTTCATAATATGGTTACTCTTCTTAGGCTATTGATCGAGCTGAAGGACCAAATGTTAGAGTCGAGCACTATTCCCAAGAATGTATTACAGAGGCTCAACAACTTATCAATAACATTCTAGATGATATTATTACCAATACATATGCATTTCTTCAACTTAAATCGAGCATACCCCAATGGAAGACAAATGACAAACTCTTTGACCTCAGAATCATAGATAAGAAACTCATAGGAAGGACATTGAGAAAATGACAAAACATTGGTTTACAATGTGCTTGGCTTAGGAGGCCAAGTGGGGGGAAGAAATCAAAAAGTGAAAGGATAAGGCTACAAGAGAGGAGAAACTTAAAAAGGCCACAAGTGATCTAGGGTTGCAGACCCTTACATGTTGAATTTCTTCTAGGGATTACCCTATTTATTTACAAGAATGTTGGGTTACCTTTCAGCTTAAGAAAATCGCAATAGGGCAAGCCCATATAACGTCACATCCTCAAGAATTCATAGATTTGTAGATTTTTATGTTGAGAGTTCTTATCATAATCTCTTGTGTGAGTTATACCTTTTTAATTTAATCATGGCTTAAAATTCCAGGTAGAATCCCAATCCATTCATTGGATATGTCCAACTTAGTGGAACCTTTAAATACTATTACAATTCAAAAAATCAAAGGTTTTTTGTTATAAATTATCGGGAGTTGGTTGGGACTGAATCTTTTAGAGCTCTCCTTATTTCTCAAGAAGTTTCGGATGGTCTTCCTAATATCTTCAACAAAGGAATCCTTGGGATATCCACACTTTTGTTTAGATCTCAATTGAGATGCTTACCATACCAATTCTATATTGATGTTTAGATCTAGATGGATTGCGTTACGGTTTCATTTCTCGATTATTTGGTTTCCCACCAGGTTTTATCAAGCACCTACTCATTGGGATGAGCAGGTGGAAAGGGAAAAATTGCATGAGGTCGAATGTTTCTTAGGATAGTATTAAAATGGAGAATTTGGACACCCTTTATACTCTTGGAGTGATATACATATAGGTCTCCCTAAGTGAGAAGATGAGGATGCATGAGGACATGCATCAAAATTAGCAAGGGAGAGATGATGAGCTACAAAATTAGACTTTCTGTTACGAAATAATTCGCTCTATTTTTTACAAATTACTCCTTTTCCCTAGAATTATCTCTAAAAACCCTGAATATACACCATGGGTTGCTAAGGTATGAAATGTGTTTACTATTTTTCTCATTTACGTTCATATATTAGGACTAGAGAATGATTAAAGAGTATTTTGATATTCTATATAAATATATTATATTAATAAATAATAGGCACTAATCTAAACTTGTAAAAGGTACAAAGACAATATAATATGGTGCAAGAAAATGGAAATCAATGAAAGGATTGAATGGCATCTACAAACTTAACCATATGTTATAAATAATGAAAGTTCTGGTTCGAGCATCTCCAAAGGTTTCAAACAATCGGGCATAGTGACTTGCATATTGTTCCATGAAAATTTTACATTGGACTAATCGTGTATTGATCCATCATGTGGATTCCCTCTAATTTCGAGAAAGGAATCATTTGTTGCATAAGTTACTATATTAATAGTTGAATATCATCCAAATTTGCCTTGAAATGTAACAACCATTATGAAGTTGAGTGTATATGTATTATTGCACATAATCTCTTGTTTTTATGTCTTGCCTTTATTTGGAAATTTGATGTATCATGTGATAAAAAAAATTTGGTTAGCATAGCCTTTGAATTTAGACAGTCTATTGGGGACTTAGATTCCCCTTCATTTTATAAATAGGTACTCTTAAGAAGACAATTAAGCATCATGTTGTAATTTTGTTTACTTAATATAAATTATGCTCGCAGATGCACTGGTTTGACTACTAAAGTTGTCTTAGTGAATTTGTGAGTTCGTAGTTGCATGCATTAAGGGAATTTTGAGGTATAAAATGGGCCTCCTAAGGAAATTATAAAATAATAGTGGAAATAATAAAATAAGGTTAGATTACATCATCAAAGTTTAGAGGGAAAAAAGAAAAACTATTTTTTCAACTCGTATTTTCAACTTATCTCCCTATGGATTTACTCAAATGTCAAGTGGAAACACTCATTGGATGAAAAATTTGATTCATTATCCAAGGAGTACCCATGTTGCATACTTTTGATGGACGCTACTACATGAAAAATGAGAAATACATGAAAAATGTGATTGCAATCACATTTTTGCATGTATTTCTCATTTTTTGTCTAGAAGGCGTTAGGGTCCTATAATTTATAGGATCTCAAGGTAATTGAGTATTGTATCTAAGAAATCTTATTTTTTAAATACTTGTCAATCTGCCAATGATTTCGAAATAAAAATAAAATAGAAAAATAGAAAAATGAAAAGAGGGTATAAAGAAGAAAATAAAGAGAAAAACAAGAATATTGAAAAAGAAAAAAAGATTGAAACCCACCAAAAGAAAGAAAAAAATAAACAAAAAAGGGAATAATATTGAAAGTGTTGCAAGTCTAAATTCCACTACTCATAGATAGTTTTGCTTCATTACTGAAAATAAAAGGTTGTGTGCAACTTGTTCAAATCCCACAATCACTAGTTTTTAGTTTAATCATACAGTGTAATCATGATTAAACTCCTTTAAATTTCTATAAATTGAGATAGAAAATAAAGAGTTACTCAACAATTTAATTTGGGTAAATCATTAGTTAGGTAGATAATGACATTGATCCAACTATTTAATCTGGATCAATAGGAGAAATAAGTAATATGTTAGGTAGTTTTTTTCATTCTGTATAAAAGAAAATAACAATGGGTTTGCTAGACTAAGTGCACTCAAGAGATAAAAATAAAAAATGATAGTTTAGCTAAGGGTAGGTAGATTAGGTAATTTGGTAAATATTTGCTTATGTAAATTTTACCCTAATTTTTGAGGACATGATGAAAAGGCCATAATATGTACGATGGGATAAAGTATTCATATATTTATCCCTTACCCTAAGTTCAAAAGGGCAAATATGTGTGATATGGTTGACAAATTTCATATGTTTCATTTTCCCTTATCCTAAGTCGAGAAAGAAAATGTCAAAAGTGCAAGAGGAAAAAGAAGTTCTTCATCATATTGAGGTTAAAGTACACTCCACTTAGCACCCTCGAGATCCTCTCCTGCACTCCATCCACGACCTTTATCTATGTTCACCCCCCCCCCCCCTCTCCATTTTGTATTTAACACTGGGGGAGGGGAGGGGGGGGGGTCAGAAAAGCAGTTTCTCCAACCATCCCTTATGTGTCTCCCTTTAGTCATTCCGTACCCCACCCTACTAAAACCATTAACCATCCACTACACCCTCTAGAAACCGCTTTTCCTCATCCACTCTGCCATGCCCCACCACTTTCCCTCCACCACTCTCTGCCCGTCACATGGCATAATCATTGGCCTATTAAATGCATTCCTGGCCAAAATTGCCATTCTCCATTTAATTCAATTTCTCCCATGTAATTGTTCAGCCTAACGGTCCCATGCCAATTTCAACGGGACATTCGTCATAATGTTTAAAATCTCCTGCGCCTATCGTTCTCATCCCTTTTTTACTTCTGTTTTCTCCTATCTCCACTTATATTTTCTGTTACCGACATTTTCACATAGTAGTCACTCTCACATATATTTTTCGACCAGATCAAGATAGAAAAACTGACAGTTCACTTTCGTTTTCTCCTGGCAGTCTTTTATTCTTCTATGCTCGGTAAGCCTCCTCTACAAATTCATCTTGTTCACAGATTTTACAGTGATGCATCCTAAAACTAAGACTCAAGATAAGCCCATTAATCCTTTAATTCCCCCTTCTATAGATTTATATCATATAACTTTAGCTGATAGGGATTACATGATAAATGAAACTGAGTCTGATTATGATTTTCTCAAATTGTATTGTTGGTTAGAGGATAAACACATAGACAAAATTGATGAAATCAGGCTCAAGGTGATCTAGGTGGACCTTGGTGGCCACCTACCAAGTCCACTTGGACCCCCACCATTGTTTCCCTCAACATTTTCAGTTTCCTTAATTGTAGCACAACTTACTATTTTTAGCAGTTTTTCGGGTCCTGAACTTCCGGAGCCATTTTGAGGCCCTAAACGAATTTTTTTGGGAAATATGGGGGAAACATGGCTCTATCATTCAATGTTACCCTTCCCAAAGTGGTAGTGCTCAGATAGATCTTTCTAACGAGCTATTGTATGTGTCAAACGGAGATTGTATGCCAAAGTTACAACCCGGGGAAGTTGATGTACCAATTTACCCAAACGGGGCCCACAGTTTGGTGTTTCATCTTCTAGGGTTAGGTTATGGAATGTTAAGGGTTTTCCATTGTTTCTCAACAATAAATAGGCCTTCGAGCCTCATTGTAACACAGTTCAAAGGCATGTAGCCACCACATCTCTTCTTAGAGATAAGCTACCATCGCCCTAGTTGGTTTATTTCCATTACTGTTTG
>APFE030808238.1:78806-133823 GCA_000404065.3 Pinus taeda
TTTCCAATTCTGGTTGTAAGCATATTTCGGTATTTTCCATTAATGAAATGAAGCATTATTTCTGCTGCATCTTTGTGTATATGGTTATCTCTGTATTTTATTGCGTTCCTGTTTAAATCTGAATCAGTGGTATCAGAGCGGTCTATTTTTTTCTCTGTTTTTCTTTGCATGTCCCCAACGAGGTCAGGATATAAGGAGTTAGGGCTTGAACTGGTCGAACCTTTGCAAGACCAGCCTCGCAAATCCTGATGGCCTCCCATGGTAGATGAGAAGAAAGATGAGGGGGCAAGAGATCCTATCAAAATCTTGCTTGAAGAAGCCCTCGAGCGACAATGGAATGCGATGATGGATAGCTTTGTCCAGATCCTTTAGCGGCTACCCAGAAGCAACGCATTGGCTTCCAGCAGCTACTCTGGAAACGCCATGCCCTTTAAGGTACAAGTTAATTTTGAAATCCCCATATTCAAGGGTCAGATAGACACAGATGTCATAGATAAATGGTTAAATCTGCTAGAGGGTTATTCTTTTGTTCCTGAATTTTCGAGTCGGGAAAAGATTGTTTTCGCTCTTCTCAAAGCAGCCCCCCTCGTCAAGGACTGGTGGGAAACCTACTGCGAGTATAAGGATGAAAGTACCGGCTCACTATTTTCAGCCGCACCCACCTGGAATTCATTTCGGGATGCCATAAAGGAGCAAGTACTACCCTGTTGGAAGCTATGAGGATGAATACATAAAGTGGACCACGCTGCAGCAGGGAAGGAACCAAGACGTGCCGGAGTTCACCAATCATTTCCATACCCTTCGTACAAAGTTGGGTTTCAAGGATACGAAGCAACATTTGATACTCAAATACCGTGGCTGCTTGCACAAGTACATCCAGGAAGAAATAGAATTCCTAAACATCTCCTCATTCAGCACATCATACTGATATGCCGTCAAGGTCGAGCAGAAGTTTAAACAAAAGAAGCGAGACTTTGGATCTACGAATCCAAAGCAAGGGAAAGGTGCCCCTAAACCACAAAACAAAGGAAAAATCCAAGGCAGGGTAGCCCAAGAAAACCCGCCAAAGATACAAGCAAAGAATAGCACCGCAAAGCCAAAAAAGGACATGGGAAAATGGTGTGAGTTACATAAAAGCTCCACTCACAACACAAGTGGGTGTCAGGCCAAGCAGTCACTGGTGGCTGAGCTAAAGGTTTTAGAATCAGATGCATGTTTCGACTCTGAGTCAGAGCCCGACAAGGGGAATGACAAAGCGAAGTGTGTCATTGATGTGGATCCCAATGCCACTATTACTACTACCAAGATCCAGAAAAATGAACCCGAAGATCCAGAGGAGGAGGAGCATCTCTTCCACTCTCAGATGTGGATAAAGGGATCCCTGCTATAGTTCATTATCGATAGCAGGAGCCAAAAGAACCTCATTTCGGCAGAGGTCATGAAGCGGTTGGGCTTACCGACCACAGCACATCCACAACCGTACACCATCGGGTGGCTTCACCAAGGACGGGATCTTCACATGAGCCAGCAGTGTCGCCTTCCATACAACATCAAGCCCTTCACGGATGAGAAATTATGTGACATTGCTCCCCTTGAAGTTTGTGATGTATTATTAGGACAACCATACTTGTGGAAGCAACATGTTGTGTATGAATCAAGGCCTCTTGTTGTTATTATTACATTGGGAAATAAGTTGTACAGGATACCAGAGGTAGCACCGCCTACCGCCATTTCTTTAGTTACTACAAAACAATGCAGTAATCTCATTTCCAAAACCGGGAAATTTGTTTTCCTGATGATATGCCCTCAAGGAAAGAAGAAGATGGTGACCACGACCTCTAGATAGGGCCCCTCCGCACGACAACTACAGATGGACAAGGTCATGGAGGAGTACGAGGACATATTCACCTCCCCTGCAAGGGTTCCTTTGCACTGTTAAGTCAAGCACTCCATCAATCTGATCCCGGGTGCATCGCTACCCAATGGACCAATTTATTGGTGCTCTGTTATGGAGAATGATGAAATCAAGAGGCAGATTTAGGAGCTACTGCAAAAAGGTCACATCCATCTAAGTTCATCGCCTTGTGGGAGCCTGATCGTGTTGGTACAGAAGAAGGATGGGACTTGAAGACTTTGTATTAACTATCGGGCGCTGAACAAGATCATTGTCCGAAATAGGTACCCGATCCCACAAATTGATGACCCCTGGACCAACTAAAGGGGGTGAAATGTTTCAGCAAGATCGATCTGAAGTCAGGATATCACCAGGTACCAATCGAACCCTCTGATGTGTGGAAGACTGCCTTCAAAGCCAAGGAGGGCCTTTTCGAATGGTTGGTTATGTCTTTCGAATTGACAAATGCTCCTGCAACCTTCATGAGGCTAATGGATGACATTTTGTAGCCATTCACCAACTCATTTGTAGTGGTATACTTGGATGACATTCTGATCTTCAGCCAGAGTTTGGAAGAGCACCTCCACCATATCTGATAGGTTCTCCAAACACTGAGGCAACACAAGCTATGTGCCAATTTGGAGAAATGCACTTTTGGCATGACCCAGGTTCAGTATCTAGGATACATTATTGATGAATAGGGGGTGCATTTGGATCCAGCCAAGATCCAAGTCATTTGGGATTGGCCATCTCCAACCACTCTGATAGAGCTCCGTAGCTTTCTAGGTCTTGCCAACTTCTACCGTAGGTTCGTGTTGGGGTTTTCTCATGTCACTTGGCCCTTGAGTCAAGTCACCAAGGGAGGAATAAAAGCAAAATTCTTTTGGTCTGAATCTCAATAGAAGGCATTCATAGAGTTGAAATATTGCCTCTACACAACATCAGTGCTCGCGTTACCAGATTTACAACAACCATTTGAGGTCGAGAGAGATGCCTCTGACTATGCTATTGGGGCAATCCTTACTCAACACAGGCATCCAGTGGCATATCACAGTGAAACACTTTCAGACACAGTCCAGAAGTATCCCACTTATGATAAAGAGATGTATTCCATTATGCAGGCCTGTCGACAATGGAAGCATTACATTTTGGGGAAGGAAATAGTCATCCACACAGACCATTGACCCTTGCAATTCATACAGACCCAAGGGAAATTGTAGAAGGATCACCATCAGAAGTGGTCAACATACCTGCAACAGTTCCATTTGAATATCAAGTATAAGAATGGCAGCACCAATAATGTTGCAGATTGCCTTAGTCGACCACCAATCATGGTGTTAACCATCGTGCTCAACTCTTGTGGGCACGAGAGTTCTGATTAGCCACTTCTCTACAAAAGCGGCCCAGAATTCAGCCACACATACCAGACACTCTTGGAGGGTCGGCATGTTCCAGATTTTCCCCTCCAAGATGCCCTATTATGCCACCTGTGTCACCTTTGTGTTCCTTCAAGCGAGCGTGCCAAAATGATTTGGGAAGCACACTACAGTCAGGCTGCTAGGCATTTTGGGGTTGAGAAAATGGTGGTAGTACTACAAAAGTATTTCTATTGGCCGAATCTTCGACAGGATGTTGGGAAGTACATCAGATCATGTACTGCCTGTGCCATTGCCAAACCAACCATCAAGAAGCAAGGCCTCTATGCCCCGCTACCTACCCCTAGTCGACTTTGGGAATCCATCTCCATGGATTACATGTCAGGCCTTCCTTCCACTAAGCATGGAAATGACTGTGTTTTTGTGGTCATCAGCAGGTTCTCGAAGATGGCCATTATGGCGCCCTGCAAGAAGAATATCACAGCAGAACCCACTGCTAAACTCTTCTTTGAACAAGTGTGGGTGCACTTTGGGATCCCACAGTCTATCATCTCAGATCGAGACAATCAATTCCTCAGTACGTTTTGGTCCAGTCTCTAGTCAATGTTGGACACTAAACTCACTAAGTCCACAGCCTTCCATCCTCAAACTAATGGCCAGACAGAGGTTGTCAATAGGATGATTGTGCACATTCTGTGCATGTACAACTCAAAGCATCCACGCACATGGTACGAGAGCCTCCCCTATGTTTAGCACAACTACAACCGAGCTCTTTACAGCTCGACTAGCCACAACCCTTTTCAGGTGGGCTTGGGATTCCAGCCACTATGCCCCATTGATGTGGCCATTTCACTTGCAGCTAGTTACATAGATTCGGCTCATGTCCAGTCCAAAACAAACAAGGCAACCAGCTTCATTGAGCACATCCAACATATTCACCAGCAGTTCCATGACATTCTGGAGAAATAAAATGCCAAGTACAAGCAACAGCATGATCAACATCGGGTGCCACACAAGTTTCAGGTGAGCGACAACGTCTGGTTTCATTTGCAAAAGGAACGCCTTACTGGAGCCTATTGGAAACTAAGACCGCTCCGATATGGTCCTTACACCATTACTAAGGCTATGGGAGACAATGCATTTGAGCTCAGCATTCCCCCATTCTTTGGCCTGCACCCAGTGTTCAATGTGGACCGTCTTCGGCCATACTTTCCACCATTGCTAGACACATCCGACATTGCAGAATAGCTCACACCCACATAATTAAATCTAGATTGCATGGAACAAGTTGCAACTGATCGGATCATGGACACACAGATCAAGAACACTCGCCAACAGAATATCCAACTATATCGAGTTGTCAAAGCAGGCCAACTCCTTCACTAAGGCAAGTGGCTCATAGGACCAAGTTCAGCAAAAGTTCCTCATCTCAAGGAGGAACTCAACGAATGGGGACATACTTCCTAAAGGGGGAAGGAATGAATCCAGGTGGATCTTGGTGCCACCTACAATTCCACCTAGACCCCCACCATTGTTTCTCTCAAAACATTTTCAGTTTCCTTAATTGTAGCACAACTTACTATTTTTAGTAGTTTTTCGGGTCCTGAACTTCCGGAGCCATTTTGAGGCCCTAAACGACGTTTTTTCGAAACTCTGGGGGCAACATGGGTCCATGGATCGAAGTTTCCCTTCCCAAAGTGGTAGTGCTCGGATAGATCTTGCTAACGAGCTATTTTTTGTGTCAAACGGAGATCGTATGCCAAAGTTACGACCTGGGGAAGTTGATGTACCAATTTACCCAAACGGGGCCCACAGTTTGGTGTTTCATCTTCTAGGGTTAGGTTTTGGAATGTTAAGGGTTTTCCATTGTTTATCAACAATAAATAGGCCTTCGAGCCTCATTGTAACACAGTTCAGAGGCATGTAGCTACCACATCTCTTCTCAGAGATAAGCTACCATTGCCTAGCTGGTTTATTTCCATTACTATTTCTAAGCATATTTCAGTATTTTACATTAATGAAATGAAGTATTAATTCCACCGTATATCTGTGTTTATGGTTATCTCTATAATTTGCTGCATTCATGTTTAAGTCCGGATCACTAGGAGTCAATCCTCCCCCACTATATTTTCCCCTTGACATTCCAAGCCCCAGAATTTACCAGAAGGTGTCAAGATTGCTATGTCCCTACCCAAAGATCAATCATTTCCCCTACAGGTGACATTCTTTTCACCATTATAGCCAAATCCATTTACCAAATGATGCTCGCCCCCACTATGGAAAATGTTTCCCCTTTCTCCCTAGAAGCCCTCACCCAAATTTATCAAAAGCGAGACTTTGCCACCAGAGCCAGAATTTTTGAGATTTCCTTGCCAGAGAATGCCCAATTACCCAAAAAGATTCCTGCATATCCTTCTTCCATTTTCCCAGATCGGGCCAAGCAGATTATTTCCATGATTTCTGACATTTTAGTCTATCATTCTTATCAGTGGGTAGATGAGCCCATTTTAGGATTCCTCTCTATATTTTCCACAGACAACAAGCCCTCCTTGGTGTTCAAATTCAGTCATTTCTTAGCTAGTAGTATCCATGAAAATTTCATAAAGTTTCCTATATAACAGGTGTTCAATTACACCTTAGTTTTGATTTATATTTTGCTTTATTACCACGTAGAGAAATTCATTTTTGCATTACAAAAGCTTGATGATGAAGGGAACCAGTAGCCAGTAATATTTTGGACCTCACTGGTCATGGGAGAGCAACAAGAATTCACCTACAAGTAGTTTATTCAAGATTTTTTTCATCCAACCATGAACATTCTGAACAATGCAGTACAACCCAAAATTAGTGAGGAAATCAAGAGAATTTTTCCTTTGTCAGAACAAGCAAAGACCAGGGATTGGTATTTATACCAAAATTACATAGAAATCAAGGTATATGGTTGTGAATTGGCCCACTATAAACTCCCAAAATACCTCCCAATGAGGATTTTTTTCCCTGGAGTATATCACGAAGATGCTGAATTTAGATGACATCCTTTTGTGGTGGCCAAGAAGAAGGCACAATTCATAATAAAGACACTGGTCGGCCTATTTGTGTGCAACACAAGAACAATAGGTGAAGAGGCAGATAGAATGCTTAAAGAAGTGAAGTTTAGTATGAGCTTTACATGGTCTTATGACCCCTGTGGCACTATTTTAAAGCTTAGAGTGGAGAAAAAAACACTCCTTATATTCATACTTCAAGGCTAGACATAGAACAATATGCCAACTAGCTGGAGTGGACAAAAGATACCTTGCAGGAAGTTGAAGAACATCTTGTTTGTACTTCTAGTTTGCAGACTCCTATTCCTCAGGAAAAATCAAGAAAAAGACAGAGGGAGGAAGCATCATCATCTACAACTGGGATTGAAGCTAAAGAATTTAGAATCAACTATAGGAAGAAAGAAAAGGTAACTCCCAGAGTAGAATTGGACAAAGAAATTGAAGATTAGGCAGCCATCATCGTCATAAATTCACCACTTGCAACTACTAAATTCAGAACATCTCCTAATGAACCTTCATCTTCACAAGGTCACAAGTAAACTGAGCTGGAATCATAGAATGTCCAAATAGAAAAAGAGAAGACAATTTTTTATAGGTACAGGGAGATAAAGCTCAGAAATGAAATTCTAAAAAATAGCACTTATAACCAATTCTGGAAGCAAGCTTCCAGTTCACAAAGTAGGTTGTTGTCAGTATTTGATATAGAACATGGAAAATGCATATGTCCTTTCTTGAGGCCCAAATTCCATAACCAAAATCAGTAGCAGATTACAAAAGCACCACATTTGAGTTCAACACAAAGGACATACATCCCATTGATCAAATGGAGATGCACAAGAAAACTGGTGAAATGATATCCTCCACTTTGACTAACACTACTATGTCACTTTCCAAATTGTAGGTTTCGTTTGCAAATGTCCAGTCACAGTTGAAATGGAGAGAGTCTCCTCCTTGGCAAAGGATAACATGGTCAAGTCTTTGGAAGACTTGGTGATTAAGATAGGGTATGACCCTAAAGATGTCAATGCTACTAAGGACATTGTTAAAAAAAAGAACATGGACACTGCAGCCTTAAGAAAGCAGCTCAAGCTACCAACCACAAAAGACCCAATGACCAAAGATATTGAAGAAGGTGAAGCATAGAAAGCAGATATGATGAAATTAATCATAGAAAAAAATATACAGATTAGGTAGATGGAGGCAGAGATGGAGAAACTGATATAGGAGAAGAAAGACAGTCTAAAGATGGCCATTGTCCCCCTAGATGCCATACCTATTTCTTAGCTTCCATCAACAGGGGCAAACACTACAACTACTTCATCCACTCAAACAACAAGTGTTGAATAGGTAACACAGACACTACAGAATATGTCACTATAGTCAAAGGATATTGAGACTTTCAGGGCCAACTCAAAACTTTGGAAGTGCAAAAGGCCAAAGCTGAAGCTGCTCACATTAACAAAAAAGAGAAATCCCAAAGACTATTGGAGAAGTTGCACAAGGTAGAGAGAGAAACTTCAATTGGTCAGATCTTGTCCTAAGTCAAGGAAACTATTTGGTTGAATATATTAGACTCTATGAATCAGATTTGGCCTTCTATCCAAATCATATTTGAGTAGAAAGAGTTGATAGAGAAGGCTACATAAACTATTATGCAAGGAAGAGAAAATCTAGGAGAAATGCCCACAAAAGCCTCTAATATAATCAAGTTTTTAAACTCAAAGTCCAGTATGGGCTGGAGGAGGTAGGAATCAGTGATAGAATTTCCACCATTCTAGAATTCAAGAAAGTCTTGAAAAAGAGAAATCTCATTGATCAGTTGGAAGAAAGATGTGAAACCTTAGAGCTACAGGTAAACAGGTTCACAAACAGGATTGAAGCCTTAATCCAAAAGGGATTGCCCAATGTCTATGTTATAAATGACAAATTGATAACTCAAGAAGATTATATCCTGAAGCTGAAAGAAGTGGCCAAAAGTAATATCAATTCCAATGGAATTAAAAGAAACATGACAACAAAGGTGTCTTTGGAAACTATGTCAAACGATTTCCATGTACAGAATGAGGTAAAACAAATTTTTACCGTGAAGCCAACTATTGCCAAATACATAGAGGTAGATGAAATTTATTGCAGGGTAACTAAATTGGCAGTGCTAGATGAAAAGAGATGGGAGGAATTGGTTGATTTACTAGATTCAAGGATAATTCAAGAGCAGTAAAACAACTTGCCAGTGCAGCAGCCAACACGATGATCAATTCAACATCGCAACATTGTTTCAGGTTGACTCAGCAATCGAGACCATCAAAACAAGGCCACCTTTCTTTTCAACAGCATATGTGGCCTATTATTTCGCCAGGATTAGATGATATAGTTTGTAATTAGGCTATAATATATTGTCGGTTTGACAACGATTTTGTAAAGAATTTTGTAATTTTTATTATAAATACTTCACTGTTTGAAGTATTAAGGGTTGATTTCCAAATGTAATTCCTTCTGCATATTGTAATTTTCAAAGTGTTGGAGCATCAATAATACAAGGACCTTTCACAGGATTCATGAGGTGTACTTAATGGTGATGTGTCTCTTCTATCTATTTGTTTAAACATTGTTTTTCCTTTCTCTATTATTCCAAATATCTAAATTAATCAATAGAAACTGTGATAAATAGGATTCGTTATTTAGAGCACCCTATTTTGGCTGTTGTTAATTTTAATGTTTTCCATTGAAGTCAGATCAAGGAATTCTTAATTTCTCCTTTATTTCTACTAAACCTTACACTTTTGTTATTCCACCATCCTTTTAATTTCAAATGAACCAGTTAGTACAACCTAGCTTGCCCTATGAGAACTCCTCTAAAATTTGATGAAAAACTCCAATTTATTTTATAGACTTCATATCCCAATGGAATTATAACACTCAAATCAACTAAACCTTTCAAACAAAACAAACAAGTACAATCATAACTAGCCTAAAACTTACACAAACAACAAAGCTAAATTAAACAGAGAGATCCCTCTCTGAAGCTGGCAGGGCTAGATCCTAGCTTCCAAAGTGGTTTTGATGTTGTCATATGTGTTTACTCCCTCAACCTCAAAAATACAGAACGACAATAGAAGGGTCCATCGAAAGTATGCAACCTGGGTGCTCCTTGAATGAAGAATTAAGTTTTGCATCCAATGAACACTCTCGCTTGAAATTTGAATAAAACTTTAGGGAGATAAGTCGAAAATACGAGTTGAAAAAGTAATTTATTATTTTATTATTCTTTAATCATTTTACTTTTTTTACTTTTTTACTCCAAAAATGGTGAATCATCCTCCATGGTTGACATCATCATCTTGAATCCTATTGATTCTTATAATGTTTATTTTGGTTGTACATTTCTCTTAGGAGGCCCATTTTAGACCTCAAAATTCCCCTAATGCTAAACCCTGGGTTGGGCTCACTCGAGGTAAGGTCATGCACTGAGCTTATTTTCATAAATTTGAGTGCTTATCTTTTTGCAAGGTTGTGTTTTAATTTGGTTGTGAACTATGTAGGATGGGTTGAATACTTTATGCAAGGTGTGTTTATTTCATTTCCTGCAATGTTTTAGAATTTATCATATTTCTTTTCTTGTTATTTTTAGGCACTATTTTAATTTTGAAAATATAGGGTTGATGAACCAATTTTCGTCAAACTAGTAGTAGTTGTTGCGAGACGAGAACTTGTATTTCTACGAAAACTAACAATAGTTGTCATGAATAACAGTCTTACATGTTTGTTTACCCTGGATAGGAACAATGACTTGGAATCGAGTGTTGGAGATATCAATACATAAAGCACCATGTGATTAAACCTAGGAAGGGGAGTTAGGCTCTAGTTGGAATTAGGTTCCACATTGCCTGTAGATTTTCTTCCTTTGCATATAGGGTTGGTAGGAATTTGGATGATTGTGTATATAGCACCGAGAGCCTCGTAAGTCTTGTAGACCCTGGGTTGATAAATTAAATGATCAAGTGCATGCTTAATGTTATATTAATTAGAACACAATTTTAGAAGTCTTAATAGAATGGAAGGATACACAACAACATACCTACGAACGATCAATGATTTTCACTTTCCACGCTTCTAGCCTTATAGAAAATGTAGTGAGTGAAGGTATTATGGGTTGTGCCTTATCCAGTGAATACCATGGATTTGTCTATCTAACATGAGTGCGAGCTCATGAGATAGACTTCAGTTACAATGATTTTAATTCCAATTTACTGGAATGATCATCAAGTTATCATACATAGTGTTGGAGCTTCAATTACATGGAGTCTTCTTCATTTTGACTACAAAATAGGGTGGGAGATACAAGTTCAGTTAGAAATAGTTAAGTCTCCAGTCTTGATTGAATGGAGAACAAGTTAAGAGTCCAGTGTTGATTAGAGAGAGAATGAGTATAACTCTCAGTTAACTCGCAATCACAAATCAAACTTCTAAATTGAACTAGGCCTTCTTCCATGCTCAATTTTATCTATAAAGAGGAGTATGAAGGCATAAGATCGAGCATTCTTGTGAGATCATTCTATGTGTGTGTGCATGCATAATTGAGGAGCTGTGCAATAGGAAAATTGAGGCCACAAGTGCACAAGGAAATAAGGGATTTTTGCTAGGAAATAAGAGCTCAATTCTGCGCTAGGAAGTAAGAGAAGTGTGGAAGGAAGTATGGGCTCCAATGCACAAGAAAATAGGATTATCGATAAGGGATTCTTAGGGCAAGTCAAGGCTATTAAACAAGAGAACAATTGTTTTCTTAGAGTTAGATTGTTGGCTACAACAAGAAGTGTGAATTGTAATAGATTCAATTTCTCAGGAAAAATTAATAAAATATCACAACAAAGAAAGAAGGTCTTACCTTTTTGGTTTCCTGTGTAAGTAATCTTGTCCATTTGTGTGCATGTTTTTTCATCTCTTGATTATTTTCCGTAGCTTATAAATTGTTAAGAAAATTTTTATCTTGGTGAAAGTAAGTTTGGTTTCATTTTTCAGTTGCCTTGTTTTGAGTAAATTCATCTAAGTAGTTTTACAGTTTCAAGAGAAAATTTAACATGGTATCCAAGTAGATTTCAGCATAAATACCGGCACCAAATTGATCAGTCAGTGAAGAGCACAGTTCAATCAGGAAGCATGTGCTAAAGTTTTTAAGAGTAGTTTTTGTATAGCAAGATGTCATTTTAAGGACTGAGGGTAGATCACTTTTTAGAGGGAGACTCAAACTTTTTCTCATGGAGGGAGTGGATCTTAGTGGTGTTCGAAGATAATGGGTTGCTAGAATTTGTGAAGAGTCAAATATTCCCACCTCAATATGCCCAACGTTTTATCCAACATAACAAGAATGACACTAAGGCTAGGAGGATCATCCTTGAGGGGGTAAATGGTCATACTATCCCTCATCTCCATGGGAATAAGACAACATACGAGATGTGGAAATCCATCTTAGTTTTGTATTAGGGTTCTAGTGACTCCAGGAATATTTCTATGAATGATAATCTAAGAAATATCTTGATGAGCAAAGGATATCGCATTATTATATATCTTTCCAAGTTCACCCAAGTTTTTGATGAGCTAGTTGGAGTGCGTGAGACTGTAGTAGATAATGAACTTGTGAGTCTTGCTCTTCTGGGACTTCATAAGTATTGGGAGAATTTCCAGGATGCAGTTAGTGGAAAAGAGAATGTTCTCAATTGGGAAAGGCAATAGAGTTACTACATCCTGTTGACAATGTTAATCTTCTCTGCGGATAGAGATGATCCCTTTAGCCCAATGAGTGGGTCTAACAACTAAAGTGACAATCAACTAGATATCTTTGTAGGTTACAATTGAAAATAAGAACGAAAGAGATGGCCTACCTCATTCTGTTGTTATTCTGATCTCCTTTGTTGAGGATCTTGAACCGCTTCTCTCACAGGCTTGTTCTTGCTTCTCTCAGTGTTTATGTGCCTACACAAGTGATCAAGACACAACAAGGCATATACCAAAACAAATAGCAAATCCAATAGAAACCTACTTAATTGATCAAGGAATTTCAAGCTAAATGACATGAACATGTGCATTTTGGGAAGATGAACCAGCAATTGTGTATTATTAGAAAATAAAGGGAATTTTACAACCAAAGCCTTGATGTTGATAGGCTCTCCTTTAGGGGTAATCCAAGTCCAAGCTAAGAACTCTCCAATCACTCCTCCAAATCAAATGAATAGCCTCTAGGCACAATCTTAGCATAAGGGTGCAAATAGACATGGACCAACCATTTGGGAATGGAAGAGGATGAATTTATAGGCTGGGAAAGGGAGTTAGGACATCTCCAAGGATAGTATTAGGCCCTCATCTCAAGGAGGTAGCCCATAGGAATAATACCAAGAGGCCAAGTTGGGAGGATTCGACCTCATCTATGCCAAACAACCTCCATCTCATCGCTATGGAAGCTTCAAGATCACGAAGTTTCTGATCCTCTTTGGGAAAATTACCTCTTTGGGATCATCATGGGTATGTAAGGGAACAGAGCGATGCCATCACTAGTCAAATATAGTGCAACACACGACCACCGTTGTTTTAAGACTTATAAGAGTGATGATTCTCAATTTAGGGTTTTAGAGCTATTTCTTTAGGGAAAGCTCAAGGAATTTTCCAATCAATGTCTTAGGAGGGATTTGAGTTACATACATGAATGAGTACACTGGATAATGATCATGTTTTAGGCACTTTAAGGTATGCCACAAGGAAGTGCAGGAGGTGTGACAAAATATTGTGTAACAGATGTGCCCTAAAGAATGAAGGAGGAATGAGGAGTGATGGATGAGATGCTTTACGAGCTTTTCCAAGGACGAGGACACACCTATCAGGAGACCTGCAAATCAAGGATGCATATACATATACATATCTAATATCAAAACATGAATCTATGGCATGGACACAACCATCTCGATGATGAAGACTATATGAAAAGATCCATGGTATGGGCGCAATCATCCAGATAACGAGGATCATGATAAATATAAAGTAAATCATGAACAACATATAACCATGCAATTTGAGTCATATTAGACAAGACCTTGGTTATCGCACTCCATCCCAACCCAATCAAAGTATGAATTCTAACATGTGAATAAATTTGTTGAAGTCAAACATGCTCTAAAACTACCTGATTATCGGCTAATGATGTGGACCATTAACAGGTACAAGAGAAACCACCAATAATGAAAATGGCCCTCACTGTACAACAGTACAATCTGTGAATGTGATAATGAAGCTAAAGTCAAACACTCGTGGAATCACCCGATCAAAAGCCAATGATGAAGACCTGTCGTCGGATGCGAAGAACTTGCCATTAAGGCATGAAATATCTAAGGTAATGAAAGGGAGTTTCTAAGTGAGCTTCCTGGATAATGAGCTGAAGTCGATAGGAAGCAACCCGTCGAAGGAGGGCAATGATGAATCCCCCATCAACGACATGAAACAAGGAATAAAGTGGAATCATTTTCAAGACTATAACAATGACTCAAACAGTGCATAGGTAAATAACTGCATATTGGACTTCTCTTAAACAATGGCGACGCAACTCTAGAGTGTGGCAGCATCTTACTCGACATAAGATTAAAGGTCATGATGACAAAATTAAATAGTCAAATGAGAGGTAAAAAATGATATCCCAAACCCAACACGAAAGCAGAAGAGTGTCATGTTCAAGAGTGACATGCTGCCTATACAAAGGATGTTTCATCTTCATTTTTCCTTGCTATTTCTAGTGAGTACCCCAATTATTTTTATCGCAAGCTTGAAGGGGATAGCATATGGGTGTCATGTAAGTTCATTCCTCAAATGAATCCATCCTAGAATGTTTTACGAGCCCTAGGAAGGAGAAGCTCGGTCTCATCATGGCAATGATTCTTTCGTCATAATATTTTAGCGAGTCCGATGTAAGACAAAATCGACGTCTTTTTCATGTTTAGAGAGTTTTAAAAAGAAATAAAAAACAAAATTCTATCATGTTCGAGGGTCAAAAAAGAGCTCAAAGATGACTCCAGGGAGGTTCCTATTTCGTTTATTTAATGAGTCTAAAAAAGAGATAAAACAAAACTCGCAAGAATCAGTCAATAATGATCATTGTTCACCTGAAGGTACCTATAACTACACAAAGAAACACCCCCATCACTAATATCGAGAAATAATAATAAAACATTATTAAAATATTGACAAAAATTACTTTCAAAACTCATAAATAACCAAAAGTAATTTTAGTTTTTATCATTTTACCATAGTAAGCTCTAAAAGTGCATTTGTGCCCTAATTTTCCCAATTTTCAAGTGGTTGTTATAGGAGATCCAGATTCCCACTTCGCGAATCATCTACAACAGGTAATAGGCCCATCTTTTCTCTTCATTTTATCGCGATTTTATGTGTTTTTAATGGTAATTTATTGCTATAATGGAGGATTTTCAATTTTTTAGGGTGTCGACGATCATCGTGGGTATGGTCGTCGGACCTGCAATGATCGCACTCGAGCCAAAAGGCCCATGTGATGATATCACTATGTTTATAAAAATAGGCACAATGGTGTCGAGACAGAGTTTTTTGGAAGAAAAACCTTATTTTCAAGAAAAAAATCCTTGATTTTAATCCACGAAAAATGAATTAATTAGTGTTAAATGATGTTTTGTAGGAGATCATGGTTCTGGAATGAAAAGAAAGAGGCCATGAGGCCAAAGACCACCAAGAAGCTCAGGATCCTACATGCATCAATTCTCTAAGGAAGTGTGGGTTGATAAATTTCTTCAGGTTCACAGGGTTAAGGGCCCAGATGGAATTTATGCCTTATTTGATCAGTCTCTAGGATGTAGATCGAGAGATCTTCATCATAAAAGGCTAGGAAATAGAACTTAAGGAGGCGGATATCTACTTCATGATAGGATTATCCTAAAGAGGAGAAGTGATCCAACTCTTTGGATCTCGCCCAAGAGATTAGAGTATGAGAACTTTAATCTAGAGGCATTTTTCAGGTGCCGAAATGACCAATGGAGGGAAGGTGAAGACATGGACCATCACCAACAAACTTCCCTTGAGAATGATAGTGTTCACTATGGCACATGTATCTAGCACACAAGCCTTGCATGAGGCTTCGAAATCCCAGTTCCAGTATGTTATTGCGTGTTTGACCCCTACCATATTTAACTGGTGCGGAGGCCTTCTGGCAAATATGAAAAGACGATTGACCAAGGGGAAGTATGGACACTTGAAGAAATTTGGGTTTAGTTCGATATTGGTGACCTTATTTTTAAAGTGAGTGCCCTTATTCTAGTATCAGTGGGCAAAGATAACAAATCCTGCCCCCCTGAGATGGAGTCAACTCATTCCTAAAGGAGGATCAGGTTAGCATATGCATTACCCACCATAATTTTTCACTTGGATAGAATGCCAACTACTTGTCGTAGACGACTATGCTTATGTTGGTACAGATTTCAGGTGGGATCCAGATCTACCTATGCCACAGGGAGAACAATGGACCAATGCAAGTAAAACTTGTTTTTTGGATTTTTTCAAGTTTAATGATTTTTTGTAAAAGTGTAAACTGAGACTCTACTTGTGATAAATGTGAAAATGTGGGACCAGAGAGACCACCTAGCATGTCGCCAATAGCACGGCGAGTTTCTCATCAAATAGTGGGCACAGACTATGAAGAAGCGACAGACCCCTTAGATGAGATCGAATGAAACCTGGAAGCGATAACTCGAGGAGTCCCAGATTATGCCACTATTAATGCCACTGCATTGGCAGAGACACAAAGTGGGAGTATGTACGAGACTGCGTTGACAGTTAAGACGAGTGTTTAGAGTGGTCTCGTGCTATCATGAGCACCGTGTAGGCTGATATCTTTTCTAGCTCTTTTACACATTTTGTAGGCTTTAAAAGCCAAGTGTCCCAGAACACTCTATTTTTTGATATCTTGATGTAAATGCTCTAACATATGTGATATCTCTCTCTCTCTCTCTCTCTCTCTCTCTCTCTCTCTCTCTATATATATATATATATATATTATATTATATATATATATATATATATAATATATATATGGATATGCATGTTTTATTTTCTACTTATGTGTCCATAATATGATCAATTTTATAAATGATGCAAATACCTATCAAGAACAAAATTTGCTAATGCATTTGTTAATGTATTTAGATTACGTTGAATATGTTTATATGTGATGAAATCAAAATTTATTTCCAGTAATATAACACGTAGATACATACACAATATTTGTGGATTTCTCACTGAGTAATGATTGTTTAATTGTAACACAATGAGCTGCGAATCTAACTTGAAAACTAAAGCCCTAATGCCAAGAGCAACTGCTTCTAACAAGAGTTCAATGACTGCACTGTATTCAACAATATTGTTATTTGTTCAACAAAGGCATATACCTTATAAGTTAATCAGCTCGCCATTAGGGGCATAAAGTACCCATGCTGCGGAAGATCGGTTTCATGTGCTACAACAAGCACCATCAGCAAAACCAACATAATGGCTTGACGACATCTACAAATCAAGTGGAACACAAGTTAAGCAGAAAAACACAAGTCTGCAAAGAAAACAAACACACCAAAACTTGAAACACACAATAATGAATTGACATACTAATGTACAAAAGTCATTACATGAATTTTAAGCATAATACCTCTTCAGATACAACCTATTGCAGGGTTGTGACAACACATTTCCCTCATAATCACATAGCTCTTAGGCACCTTTTTGAAAGACACACTTGAAGATGTAGGGCCCATGCCACATGGGTTTGAAATTTCCTGCTCCCAATTTATCGTTGGCTTGATCATAAAGAAGGACCAAGTCGCCTTCAGCAAAAGTGTGTGGAGAAATAGTTTAGTCAAAATGAGCAATGTGACGAGTCTCGTCAAGCCTCTCAAGATATAGTAGTTTTTCCTCTTCAAGCGAGGTATTAAGAAGGATTTTGATAGCTAATTTGAGCGAAGGGATTTCACATTCGATTGGAAGAGTTTCCTCTAAACCATACACCAGTTAGAATGGAGTGAATCTAGTGGCTGTCTTAGCAATGTTTTGTAAGCCTAGAGAGCTGCGAATAGCATCAAATTCCAGTCCCTTTTGTGCTTCCCAATGGTACGTTGAATCATAGTAATCAAAACTTTATTAATTACTTTAACTTTTTCATTGGCCTGTGGATAATAATGAGTTGAGCTATCATGACGAAGGCCCAACTAAGGAGTCATCTCTCCCATCATGTACTGATGAAAATGTGATCCATGGTTAGTTATAATGGCTTGAGGAACACCAAAACATGCTATGACATGGCTAAAGAGGAATTGAGCAGCAGTGATACCGCCAACATTATATGTAGGCATCGCCTCGTCCCATTTAGTAAAATAGTCTATGGAGACGATTATATAACCATGCCTCCCCCCTCCTAGCCAAACGAGGGTTACATGTCATGAAATCTATGCCCCATTTAGCAAATGGCACAACAGTAACTACTGGGTGTAAGGGTGTTTGCAGGGCGCGCTACTTGCGGTTAAAAATTTGGCATTCATGACATTTTTGAATAACTAGAGTACACTATTTAAAGATAGAAGGCCATAAATAACTAGTGCAGAGAATTTTTTAAGCGGTGACGTAGCCTAACATATGACCACCATAGGCACCAGAGTGGCAATCATTCAAGACCCGTTCAGCCTCTTCTAGGGTGAGATTCCTACGAACAACAGATTCCATATCGACCTGATACGATGTACCACCAAGGATTCGATAGGGTTGGGATTGATGTCAAATGCAACATCAATCGGATCAAGACAACTCAGATTGGAAAGTCTAGGTTTGAAGATAAATTATAATATCTCCATACCACAGGTCAAGAGCACTGATCAAAAGCAGAGTTTCATCAGGAATTTTCTCAATGAAATCAGTATAAGTGCTTGCAGGCAGAAGGGTGCATATCATCTCAACAAAAACAATCAATTTCTTTGATTTGGCAGTAGTAAACTCAAAATAAAACTCCTACAGGATAATGATACATTTGGAGTACTTTCCCCCCAGTAACTGACGAGTCAATATATAGGTCATGGGGTTGCAATCAAAAATCACTGTGGTTTTCCGTAAAAGGTTATAATGTCGAAATATTTGGACAACATGGACTGCTGCCAAGGCAAGCTTCTCGACATGGGCATATCAAGACTCAGTATCGAGAAGATTTCGGCTCCAATAATAAACCATGTGCTCATTTCCATCGTTGTCATCTTGAACTAACACCATATCAATAGTAGTATCAGTTGCAACCAAGTATAAGAAATAATCGCATTGATAATTAGGGGGATGCAGTAAAGGAGCACTGATAAGCATGTCTTTCAAAGCATTGAAGAATTTTTGGGTGACTTCATCCCAAATGAAATGGATCCCCTTCTTAAGTAAGCAAGTAAAACCTTTGGTGAGTTCAGCATAATTAGGAATGAATCGAAGGATAAAGTTAGCCTTTCCTTGTAGGCTTTGCAATTGCACCAATGAGGTAGGGGGCAGTAAATTGACAATGGCCTCAACTTTTAAAGGATCAATTCAGATACCTTTGCAAGACACCACAAAACCCAAGAGTTGACCAGATTTAATGCAAATAACGCACTTATGCAGATTGAGACAGATGTTATAATGTCGACATCACAGAAAGATGGATCTTAAGCGATCCAGATGGTCATGACGCTTAGCAGAATGGGATGGTAAGTTGTCAAGGTAAGGTTGAACAATGTGTCGAATATCATGAAACGCATAAGACATTTCTCTTTGGAAGGTTGCGCCAACATTTTTTAAATCAAAAGGAAGATTTTTATAAGCGAAAGTGTCCCATGGACAGATAAAGATCGTTTTATGTTAATCAACTGGTGAAATTTTGATCTATTTGTAGCTAGAAAAACCATCCATGAATGAGAAAAAATCACTCTTAGCACACTCATCGATGATCTAATCAATAAATGGAGTGGAATAATTGTCTTTTGGACATGCACGATTGATATCACGTAATCAAAATAGAAACAGATCATGCCCTACTTTTTAGCAACAGGGACAATGTTGGACACCCAATCTGTCAATGGGATGGGATAAATAAAACCAACTTTTAAAATTTTTTCCACTTCTGCTTTAATAGCAACTTCCTTTTGAAGGTGCACGGGGCGAAGATGTTGGTGAATAGGCTTTGCACCAGGATAAGTTGGTATTTCATGTACCACTATTACTGGGGCAATACCAAGCATTTCCTCATATGACCATGTGAAGATGTCCCGAAATTATTTGAAAAGTTGAGTGTAAATCCTAATCTCATCTGGAGAAAAGGAAACCCCAATATGAATGTTCTCTACAATTCCATTTTTAATGGAAATGTCAAGAGGCATAGTAGTAGTGATGTTTCCCATGTTACCCTCTAATAGGACTTCATGCACCAAGGTAAGTGTTTGAAGTGGAGGTGTTGGGTAATAAGAAGCAAACACTTCAAAACATGAAGGCATGTCACTGAGGCTGGGAAGAAATGAAGAACAATGATGGAGACCATTCCAAGGAGTTTCGTCTAAAGACATGACCTCAACGATACTCTCAACGGTGGGGAGTGTCTCATTCAAATGATCTGGAAAATCCCAAGAACCAAGCCAATGAGATGGCACATAAGTGTCCAATTTCATACTGAAAATAGCATGAATTTCTGAAGCGGCCATCAAAGCCAAGACAATTTCTTGATAATTTTTCTCCAATGGAATTAAAGGCATAGAATTACCAAATGAATCAATTTTATCTGGAGTAGGAATAATCCAAGGATTCGTAGAAACTAAGATCATATTGATTGAAGTAACATTCAAAGTTGGGAGAGTAAAAGTAACCATTAAATAAGAGTCTTTGAAGAGACCTGCCCCTACACTCTCATGAGGAATCTCATCATTTCCCACATAAGGGACATTGCCACTCCATGGACCAAAAGAGAAAAAATATAGTTGGTCGACGATGACAAATTTTCCTTCATGAGGAAAATGAAGTACACGAAACAAAGAAGAAACCACACAAAACATAGCGTGGGTCCAACTTTGCTCGAGAAGAAGGTTGTAGTTGAGATTTGCATATGCAACTTCCACCCATAACTCAATGGTCTTTCCTTCTAATCTAATGGACAAGTTTGTGAGAATACCTAATGGACGGGAACCTCTACCATCAACAGCCTCCAAAGTGTTTGGGGACTGGTTAAGAGAACGAGAGCCAATGGCCTTCCAACATGAAACAGACATGATGCAGGTGGAAACACCTTCATCAATAACAGTATGATGGATTGTATTTCCTTTGATAAGAACCTCTATCAGAAAATCAATCTGATGAGGAAGACGAGGAACATGGCTTTCAAGATCAAAGGTAATCATACTCGAATCAGCAGGATCACTAATGTCTATGGAAGACAACAATGTCTTCCACTACACTGGATAGGTTTGGAGAAATTCCAAGGTGGACATTGCCAATGGTGCTTGAGCTAAATATTCAACAATATTGTAGTGATGTGTAGCTCCAGCATTCAGATTATAAGATGATTTCTGAAGTACACCCTTGGGAGGTGGTTGGATTATAGACTCATTGTTAGGGCACTCAATATGGAGTAGACTAGAACTAGATGGAGTGGAAGTGGAAGGTATATTGATGAATTCTTTCTCCATTGTCTGCTTATGCGGGGTTTGATAGTCCTTTATTCGAGTAGCAATCAATATAGGTGATGAACCTTACATCATGAAAACTTGGGAACCACAAGAGGCAGAGGATTGCAGTTGGTCTACCAACTACATCTACTGAGATGGAAAAGGTTCTTTTAAAGCATCCAGAGTCCCTTTCAATAAGTGGTTAACTTCAGAACACCGGGGACAATCCTTGGTGCAATGATCTTCCTCATAGATGAGGCAAGGATATTTCTACTTCCTCTTAGAAGCATCATCAGTAGATGATTTGGATGGCTCCTATTTTGGGGCATCAGCTTTCGCTTTTCCTTTTCCCTTTTTCTTACCTTTAGAGGCCTTATCTACTGAGGTATACTAGAATAGCATGTACCTCAAAGGTTTTACCAGGACTTGATGAATTTTTCGAAGGATTATTGGAACTGGTGTTTGAAATAGATTTATGCCTCAAGGAAGCTTTCATGGAAGTCTGAGACACGGAACTGATTACCTCATCAACAGGTGGTACATCAGGAGATTTTGATGCTATCAAATCTAAAGATGGTCTCGAAGCATCAGGCAACATCTCATACAATGTGCCAAATTATGAATAGACTAAGTCTAGATACTGAGCATGGGAAATATCTTGCTCTTCATTAACACATCCACCCATAGCTATATCCTTAGCAATCTTGTTAATGAATGATTTTTTGAACCATTCATTCAACAACTCATCAGCAATCTTGAATTTGATGAGGCGATGCCGACGTCTTCATTCATGGATATGATCGGAAGTGTGGGTTGTGGTATCCTGCTTAAGGTATGTGAGAAAATGAGTTTCAAATTCATATCAAACCAATAATTGGAAGTGGGTGAGGAAGGCCAAAGATAGAGAGTTGAAGTCATCATAGGTAGCTCGAGGCAACTCGATATACCATTTTGCGGAAGCACCTGTTAAGGTTCTCTGAAAGAGGCGAAGATGGATAAAATACTCAACATATAACTTTGAAGAGTACCATAGGTGATATGTCATCACATGGGCTTACGGATCCTGTTTAGACTTTCCTTCGAATTTGGGGCAATCTCTTAGAATTTTAGTTGGAACCGGAGGCTAGTAAGGTGAATGAAAAATAGGATCATTTGTGATGACCACTCAGGTAGCTCTAGGCAAAATGAGTACCAAATAACCATGAACTGCAATATACGCCTCAGCAAATAAATTTACCAAGGACTTGACGTACATGCAGGCAATCTCCCTGAATGTTGTGTTCGATGTATCACATTTACAGGGTGGTAGACTTGGTTTCCTATGGATAAAGTTTTGCAACCTATGGGGGTCTCCCTTTATATACTTGATAGTACGGAGAGCACAAGTCTGTGCTAGTGTTGTCTAAAGTAAAAGCAAACAACAACTACTAAGTTTTAAAGATGCTAGAACACATCTCTAGCCTAGACCACTAAGTATGAACATTAATGTTTCAAATGATCCTTAGATTAATTGATAAATTTTAAAGTTGTTCTTGAAAATATTTTTCAATTTCAAGGCCTTAACGATGTTACATGTTCATAAAATGAAACTAGATGACGAAATTGAAATCCTTCAATTTGATGAAAGCTATTTATGTAAGGAAGAAAATCACCCAAATCATGCACCAACCCAACGATCAATGCATCAACGACAATTTCCAATGCTAAATACAAAAGATGAAATGTAATCTTTCATTTCATAAGAAAATGAAATGCCAAAACAAAAAACTTAAAGCTAACTACCTTAAGATATAATGATGATTTTTTTTCGCTTTAGTGCAATCAATGTAATCTAGTGCAAAAAGTAAAAGAGAATGAAAGCAAGACAACAAACATGAAAATATATTTCACATTAATGATTTGAATGCAGCAAAAATGATTCAAACACTATTTAAAATATAAACACTTTCACTTTTACTTTTTGAAACACAAACTCAATGCAAACAATTTCTTTTGATTCAAATGAGACAATCAATTTGTAATCTATTATTTGTCAAATGGAACTTAAGCGACTTTCACAGTATATACTCAATCAGACATTAATGAAAACAACTTAAGACTCAAGAACCAAAAGTGATTTGCAAATGACACCCAAACACACAAAAGACTCTTTAACACAGGTAATTGATCTCCGATGAAAATACCAACGAGCGGATGAAGGATGATCTAGAAGACCTAGAAACTCTAAAAGGCTAATCAAACTTCAAATTTACTTAAACCAAGTTAAGAGGTGATTTCAACCAGAAAAGAAAAGAGTCAACTAATATCACACTAGTAAATCACTGGGAGAAGGCAAAAAGAACTTAAAACAAGAAGACAAACCCTAAATATCTTTTAACTTCTGATATCATCGCACATGTTAAGAGAAAAGTAGTGATCATCGCTACTGTAATCAACACATCCGTGATATCATCGCAACTTTTGGGGCCAAAAATGCGATAAGCGAGAAAACAAAGAAAAAACACAAAATCTTCAAGAACAACTCAAATCAACAACCTTCAAACATTTATCAGAAAATAAGACTGGTTGCAAACAAGCAATGAACTCTGGGAATGGATGGTTGATCAAACTCATCAAAAGACAAGGTGACGAATTGAAAGGAAAGGATCATAGGCTCCCTAGTGGAGTCGCCATTTTATTGACAAGGTTAATCCTCTGTGCTTACAGAGACAATTCCTCTAGCCCAATGAGTGGGTCTAGCAACTGAAGTGACAATCAACTAGACATCTTCCTAGGTTACAATTGAAAATAAGAACGAAAGAGATGGCTTACCTCATTCTGACTCAATTCTGATCTCCTTTGTTCAGGATCCTGAACCACTTGTATCACGAGCTTGTTCCTACTTCTCTTAGTGTTTATGTACCTACACAAGTGATCAAGACAGAATAAGACATACCAAAAAAAATAGAAAATCCAATAGAAACCTATTTAACTAATCAAGGAATGTCAAGCTAAATGATACATGAACATATGCATTTTTGGAAGATGAACCAACAATTGTGTATTATTAGAAAATAAAGGGAAGCTTACAACCAAATCCTTGATTTTGATAGGCTCTCCTTTAGTGGTAATCCAAGTCCAAGACAAGAACTCTCCAAACACTCCTCCAAGTCAAATGAATAGCCTCTAGGCACAATCTTAGCATAAGGGTGCAAATAGACATAGACCAGCCATTTGGAAATGGAGGAGGATGACTTTATAGGCTGGGAAGGGGGTTAGGACCTATTCACAGAGAGGATTAGGCCCTCATCTCAAGGAGGTAGCTCATACGGATAATACCAAGAGGCCAAGTTGGGAGGATTCGACCTCATCTATGCCAAACAACCTCCATCTCGTCGCTCTGGAAGCTTCTAGATCATGAAGTTTCACATTCTCTTTAGGAAAATTACCTCTTTGGGATCATCATGGGTATGCAAGGGAATAGAGTGATGCCATCACTGGTCAAATATAGTGCAACACATGAACATCATTGTTTTAAGCCTTATAAGAGCGATGATTCTCAATTTAGGGTTTTAGATCTATTTCTTCAGGGAAAGCTCAAGGCATTTTCCAATCAATGTCTTAGGAGGGATCTGAGTTGCATACATGAATGAGTACACTGCATAATGGTCATGTTTCAGGCACTTCAGGGTATGTCACAGGGAAGTGCAGGAGGTGTGACAAAATACTGTGTAACACATCCAAGAAGAAATCTAAAGAGGGACAAGATTTGATAGATTAGTAAAGAAAAACTATGAGGAGAATTTTTCCCTAGCAGGCAAAGGTAACAAAGCTAAGGGAAAGAAGGGATGAGAAAAGGTTGAATCCAACTATAAGGGAAGGAAGAAGAAGAAATATATGAGAAAGTTAAAGTGTTTCCATTTCCACGAGTTCAAGCACTATGCCATTAAGTGTCCTAATCAGAATAAGAAGGGGTCCAGTAAGGATCATGTGGTTGCATCAACTAAGGCAGATGGGTTTTCTGCTCAGTTCAGGAAATACTTATCATTGATAGCTTCCATGGAAAGCTTAGTAGGTATTATTTTTAGAGCATACTTTCACATGAACATGAACAAGGATTATTTCAACCAGTTGGAGGAGAAGGACATGCAGTTTTACATTGAGCTAGGAGATGATGGAAATTACATGACTAGGTGAGTTGGTATTGTCAGTTTCCAAAGGGATTCTGGTATCTCTCTCCATCTCAAGGATGTTCTCTATGTTCCAGACCCCAAGAAGAACCTTGCTTCAATGGCTACCCTAGAGGACAAGGGTTATGATGTGATCTTTAGCAGAGGTAAGGCTTACCTAAAGTACTTATCTTTTGGATCAATGAAGAATATTGGTGTGAGGATGAAGAATCTATAAAAGTTTTATGTTGAAACATACATAACCTTGAGCAACAAGGTAGGAAGTGCAGAGAGTAAAGACATGGAATAACTTTGTCACAAACACATGTGACACTTGTATCATGGGGTGTTGAATATCCTTCAACAGATAGACATAGGACTACCACAGTGTGTGTTTGATTAGCATGATGTGTGCAAGGGGTGCACATGTAACAACCCTTGGTTGATTTTCCATGTAAATAATATAAGACCAAGGTCATTGGACATGTACTTCAAGTTGAATGGCAGGAAAACATGATATTGGGAATCACTTGTGGTTTATTAGTGGCTATGGAATTGGCAAAGGTTGTTAGAAAAATGCTAAGAGGTTGGGGAGGGGGGGGGGGGGGGTGTGGCAGTGAATCCATATTTTACAGACTTTGAATTCCAATTTCTTATTCTAATTATTATATGTGACTTTTGTAAAGGAAACTAATGTCTGTACGTGATGGTTACTACAAAAACCCATATATATCTAGATAACTTATATGATAATCTATACAATATTATTCAGTGCATTATTAGTCCATTATGCATCAATTAAATAGTAAGTATGAGTATTTAAGAAGTAGATGGAACATCAATAAACACAACAATATGAACACTAGGATTTTATGTAGAAACCCAATGTGGGAGAAAAAACATTGTTTTTGTCGTCTCTATCTTCTTCTTTTATTAAAAATAATCTTCTTACAATTTTGTACTAGTACAACTTTAACCAATATGCAAGCTCTTACTTGTAGAAGGCTACAACCTTCTCTCATTTTCCATCTCCTACTAGAAGGGAGCTACTACCCCCTTTGTGAAGACTGTTATCCTCATCTCTTTGAGGATAAATTTTCAGAATGTTTCAAATTAGATCCACTCTCAACAATTCTAAAATAAAATACTCAAATACTAGATCATCAAATATTCTAATGCAACCAATGCAATTTGATCAATTCAAAATAAATCATACCAATGCATAGCTACTCATCAATATACTAATTCAAACATCATTACCCATCACAAAAACCAATTTTTTACACTGCAAACCTTGATCAAACATGAATTATATTATATACGCTACTATTATTGTCCATACCTGCATATGTAGCACTTCTCCTGAAGAATACCTGCATAAAGATCTCAAAATATTGATAACTGAATATGAATCAATGTACCACTGAATCAATCACCTAAACAAATACTAAAGCTAACATAAATCACTGAACCAAATAAAAATTATCACATATTAGCATCATCACTTAGTCAACTTCTAATTCATAATCAATTCAGCCCAATCAGTACTATCAAACATAAATTATTTTGAGCGAGAATTCTTCGACAGATAGCAGCAAGAACAACAAAACACATCAACCATTATCAACAATTCATACTGCAAAACCCTAGTTGGTGTATGTGACCCTTATAAGTCACTTTCACATATGTACGTGCTTTTCATACTCAACACCAGCATACATATATATCCATACTGCAAAATATATACAAGACTACTTAGTAGGAGATCCACGTATGTACATGATCTTATAAAGGAAAAATAGCATATAGATCTGAAATCACTGAGTCATGCTTTCATTGCAACCACAGAATATACCTTGGAACCCTTACTGTCTCATATTCATGTCAGATTATCATTAACACCATAGATCTAACACAACTAGACATTTTTCAATAAGAAAATCAAACAAGTACATATGATACCATACTTAAGATTTTTTAGATCTATGTCTTTTCCTTTCTCCTTGGAACACACATGTTCCAAATCAAATCATTCATAGAAAACACAAAACTTTCACACCCAACACTTTGATCTCCATCTCCTTATATAGCTTAGGCCTTAGCCAATACCTTAGTCCAATCTCATAGTAATGTCGATGGTATTCTTTGATGGGATCAAATATATGTTGCCAGGCTCACTATTATGGGCCACTACTATGGTAAAAACCCCCAGTATTGACAATACCATGGTGTGAAATTGTACATGACATTTCTTCACCATACTCGCATATGTACGTAGCCTTTATTCATAGGACCCATGTATACTTTCCAAAGTTTACCTTTATCATTCCTCTGTCTTTAAACTGATATTCCCTTGTCTATATCACCCGTAGAATCTACATAACCATCACGTTGAAATATTTATCAAGTAGATTGCCATCAAGGACAACACATTAGGCATAATGCCAACGATCTCCCGCTTTGGGCTTGAGGGAAACCACCTTTGTGTTTGGCCACCACTACCTGTAGATACCTGTAAACACATTTGTAGACATACCAAGTTTCTCTTTAAGCATTCTTCTCCGAACACCAAGATACTCTCCCCCTTTTAAATCAAGGCCAAAAGGTTGATCAATGTTGAATGAATACTTCTTTTCCCCTTTGTAGAGAGGATCACTATAGGTCTAATTAACCATGCTCCCCTTGAGCATATGATGAATCTTCTTGAAGATCTTAAAGGAAGCACATGCTCTATGACTCAACCAAATTTGAACTTTCCTATCATCAAGGACTCATGCTTACGTTAATCACCCAACACAATGGGGTTACATAGTTGACTCAACATTACATCAAATGCCAAAATAATGGGATTACATGTATAATTGACTTGACCCCAATAGTCCAAACATGACTAAGTATTACAATGACTATATCATTGGTCCTTACATGACTTTTACATCAAGAGACATATATGACATTTATGACCAAGATCAAAGCAAGACCATGAGAGTCGTCAACAACCATCATATACCATATAGGATCCTACATTATCATCACATATCACCAACATATAGGAGAACCAAGGACATCATCACAAAGCAACATAATATAATCAAATTCTTAATTAACATATAGCCATCATCCAAAACTTCAACAAAAAATGTGTCATCAACAACATCATCAATCATAAGCATCATTATGTAACAAGGAATTCTCATGAAATCATAATGCCAAGAATGCACTTCTAGAAATATAGCAAATGCTCCCCTTGAACTTGCGCCAACTATTCACTATCATCTCTGATCACATCCAACTCATCAATTAGTAAAGTCAAAAAAACAACAAAAACTCATAACCATCATAAGCCAATATCACTCTAAGTAGCATCTGAATATCAATAAATTGTAACCAATCAATACCATAACCAGAGGGCTAAAGAACAACTAACTGAAATATACTAGAATCTCTCCCTGAAACTGCCCCACTATTTATTCATTATAAAGAAGCATACTCTACTATCTAGAACCAAAACTGTGTATATATGTGAATGTCCTTCATGAGATCCACATACAAAAAGTAAACTATAATAATTTACAGTCAACTCCCCCTGAACATGAAAGATCTATTAGAATAATTAAAAAAGTGATGTAGAGACCACTCCTACTTTCTGTCTAACATATTCAAAGGAATCACGTGGAAGTGGTTTTGTAAATATATCTGCAACTTGTTCCTTTGAAGGGGCATATTCTAGTTCGACCTTTTGTTCAAGCAACAACTCTCTTAGAAAGTGATATTTGATTGGAATATGCTTGGTTTTTGAGCGCATGACAGGATTTTTTGAAATACTTATGGCACTAGAATTATCACATAGAATAGGTATAGATTGAGGACAAGTGATTTGACTGTCTTGAAATGTTTCTATCATCCATAGAAGTTGAGTACAACATGATGCATCAACAACATATTATGGCTCAGTAGTAGATAAAGTAATGAAGCTTTATTTTTTGCTGAACCATGATACAAAGCAAAAGGTCCCAAATAAAATGCTCCTCCACTAGTACTCTTTCAATCATCAATATTACCTGCCCAATATACCTCTATGTAAGCATGAAGTGAAAAATTTGTATCTTTGGGATACTATAGACCAAAATATTGAGTTCCTTGTAAATACTTGAATATCCTCTTGACTACATGGAGACAAGTTCGTTTAGGATTTGCTTGAAATCATCCAACAATCCCAATTGCATGCATAATTTTTGGTCTCGTGCATGTAAGGTAGAGAAAGATTTCAATCATAGATCTATATTCTAGTTGATTCACTGAAGGAGAATCATCGTGTGAACTAAGATTGCATCTTGTTACCATTGGTGTGCATACATGCTTGCAATATTCCATTCCATATTTCTTTAAAATCTTCTTAAGGTACTTGGTCTGTGAGAGAAATATACCATTTTTTGCTTCTTAAACTTGAAGATCAAGAAAGTATGTTATTTCACAAAGTAGAGACATCTCAAATACTTGTGGCATAACAAAAACAATTTCTTGACTCATAGTTTCTACATTACTTCTAAATATTATGTCATCTACATAAACAAAAACTATTAAAAGTTTATATGTATCAAATTTTATGTATAGGTCGTTTTCTGCTGACCCCTTTTTGAAGCCTTAAGGTTGAAGATACTTGTCAAGACGAGAATACCATGCACAAGGAGCTTGTTTTAATACATACAAAGCCTTCTTAAGCTTGCAAACAAGATTTTTATCATTTCCTAGAATAATTCCTTCGTGTTGTTCAATATAAAATTCTTCTTCTAGATCCCCATTTAAAAATGCAAATTTAACATCCATTTGAAATACTTGGAAGTTATGAAATATTGAAAGTGCAAGAAACATCCTTATGGCTTCAAGTCTAGTTACAGGTGAAAAGGTTTCTTCAAAGTCTATCGCTTCATGTTGAGTGTAGCCTTTGCAAACAAATCTTTCTTTGCAGTGGTATGATCCGGATTGTCCACAGTCTTTTGTTCATTGAGTCGACTCAATGAACAAAAGACTGTGGACAATCCGGATCATACCACTGCAAAAAACATCCACAGAAGCCTAAAATCTAAAATCTTTCTTTGTTTATAATCACTTCTCCATTTTCATTTAGTTTGTTTTTGAACACCCATTTTGTCCAAATACTATTTTTATCATGAGGTCTTGGTACAAACTCCCATGTATGGTTATTTTCTATTTGATCAAGTTCTTCATCCATTTCCTTAACCCAACACATTCATCTTTTCTTGCTCAATTTACATTTTGAGGTTCAATTATGGATAGTAATGCTAGGTAACAGAAGTACCAATAAGATTTCTTTTATTTTGTAAAGCAACTCCCTTCACACCTAGAATTTAAGATTCTGGATGATTTTCCTGAACATACCTTGACGAAGTCATTTATGATGCTTCTGTTCTTTCAATTCCTTCTATTGGTGCTCCATTAATTTCCTCTCCTACAACCTCTTGGATTGTTGTAGAAACAAGTTCGTCATTTGTTGGTGCTTCCCTTTTGGTACCTGTGGATGCTTCATTAATTACAACATCAATCCATTCAACAAAATTTTGAAGCCTTTTATTTTAGCATTTATATCATTTGCTTCTAGAGGAGTATCCATGGAGAATTCCTTCATCAGATCTAGATTTAATATTTCCAAGCTTATCATCATTATTCTTTGTGTGACATTTGCTTCCAAAAACTCTAAAATGTTTAACAGTTGGAGACTTACCAAACCATAGTTCATAAGGAGTTGTATCATTGTTTACCCGAATATGAGCTTTGTTGAGGATATTCATGGTTGTATGTGTTACTTCCTCCCCAGAAGGTATGAGGCACTCCAAACCCATCAAGCATGACACGTGTCATTTTTTGGATTGTTTTTTTCATTATTTATGCCACTCCATTTTGTTGAGGAGTTTTAGCTATATAAAACTACCTCTTAATCCCATGTTTTTCACAAAATTCAAAAAAATAATCTGATATAAACTTTCCTCCTCTATCAAATATAAGACATTTGAATTTTAGATATAACTCATTTTCTACTAAAGCTTTGAAGGCTTTACATTTATCAAATGCTTCATCTTTTTGTTTCAATAAGCCAATCCAACACATTCTAGTAAAATCGTCAATGAATAATATGAAGTATTATTCACCTTGAGGATACTTCTTTCTCATAGGACCACAAAAATCAGTATCAATAATTTTAAGTGGCTTATTTGAAGTACCTTATTAAGCATTAAACTGAACTTTGGTTTTCTGACCAAATTTACATGATTTGCATATGATGTTTTTTGGCAGAGAGATGTTAGGAAAATCACGTACTGCTCCCATTTTGTGTGACTTGAACAATTGAGTGAAGCTTAGATGTCCCAATCTTCTATGCCAAAGCCAACTTTCTTCTGATTTTATCAAGTAACAATGTTCTTCGTTGTCTTCCAAGACATAGACATTACCTGGAGTTCTTGTTCCCTTTATTATGATCTTACCTGTATCAAGATTTCGTACCACACAATTCTTTGATCTGAAAACAACCTCATGCCCTTGGTCACAAATTTGACTAACACTCAACAAGTTATGTCTTAATCCATCAACAAACAAACCATTTCCATCTTTAACCTTATCCTTTATCAAAACAATTCCTTTCCCTTTAATAGCAAAATGTGAGTTATTTCCAAAGGTTATGTTCTTTTCTTTATTTATTTCATTAAATGACATAAAATTATCTTTATCACCTGTCATATGCTTTAAGCATCCACTATCAATGTACCATATATTTTCTTGACCTCCTGCATATAAAGCTAAACCATAATTTTCAAATTCTATTGTTTTGTTTTTCCACACCTTGGATGTTGTTTCCTTTTGTTCATTCTGAAGAGTGTTGGGTGATTTAATTGTCTGTTAAATCCCTATTATTTAATTGTCAACCTGGGGGTTTCGTAAAACTTAGAATCAAACCAAAATATGTGGGACCTCGAATGAAATTATAATTAGCTTTAGAAGATAAGTTATGGAAACTAAAGGGAATTCAATTATAAACTAATTAGAAGTGCATATTACAAATATAAAATTTAACTAAGTAATTTATAATTCATTATGTAATAAGCAGGAGAAGTGGATCCTAACTTAGGAGAACCAGATTTGTCCTTCTTCTAGAATACTACTTCATGAATAGAAATAAAAAACCACTAATGGACAATAGCTTAAGATGCATAAACAAATAATAGAAGAGGATCCTAACTAAGAAGGTCCTTGTTGTTCTTCATTACAAATTCATTCATCATTAATGCCATTGTTGGAAAACTGAAAATTTAGAAAATCACTTAAAACTAGAAAAAGAGAATGAATTTCAATTATTACTCATATCAAATGGAAGAGAGCCTAACTTAGACCCTTGTTTGTCCTTTCATATGTTGATAAGATTTAAACTAAAATTCATTCATTAAAAATGAAAAATATTCAAAAATCTAAGTAATTAAATGAAAATAAAATCTATAATGAAATAAAATGTTTCTTTGATCCTTTTAGAGTGAGTTCAATTCTCTTAAGAACAAAGTGACAAACTATTCCATAAATTCATATACTCCATTAAGACAATTTATATCTAAAACTATAGAAAGAAAACTTTATTATATTCCATCATAAGTTAGGATACATGCTCCAAGAATCCTCTCCTTGGAATGGAGGAGGTACTCATATTTATATAAAAACATAAGAAACTAACTCATTAATGGAGATCCACTAATCCCTCCTAGATCCACAAATCCTTCATATGGTTACAACCAATATGAGATACATATTCATTTATGCATGATTTTTCTTCATGATATATTCTTGACCCCTATCCCAAATCTCCTTCAAATCTTCAAGGGAATTCGAATTTGAGTCTTGGATGCCACATAAGAGTGTCTTGGAACCTTCTGAATCACCTGCATGTGTCACCAAACTCATTCCACCTTTAGGTTTAAGCAAATACGTGTTATTTTTCTAATTTTTAACCATAAATTCACTTTAAATACATAAAGTAAATAACTTTGGAAATGAAAATATGAACCCATATCATAATAGAAATATAGGGTTCTGTAATGATAATGTGATGAAATGAGGTAACAAAATGAGGATAAAGGTGAAAATGGAGTGAAAGTGTATGCTAATTTGGTGGCTCGACATAACCCCCAACTTAAGTTATTGCATGACCTCATGCAATCTATTGCATTGATTTACTTTAATCATGATTTGATATTTTGAATTGCCTTCCTTTTATATGAACTTCGGCTGATGTTAATTCTTCTTTCATCTTCACATAATCATTTGATAACTTTGTTCCGTTTTCAAAGTGTCCTTTTGAAAAATATTTGATTGCAACATATTACTTTGGTTGGTTCTTGTGTGGCAACCAACTTTTATTAGTATTGGTTCTTGTGTAACAATACTTTTGTTATTTTTTGTGTTGCATCAAAAGACTTTGAAAAAATTTAATCAACCATTCATTCTATGATCATTATTTTCAAAACATGTAACATTTTGAATCATAATGCAATAGTAGTTGTTTGGAAAAGTATATTGGTTAGGATGGCATGTGTATAAAAGGACATATATGACATATGAAAGGTGATAATGGAATATGAATGTGATATATATCCTGAAATGTGAATATGTGGTATGAACATGAATTCCCCCTCCAACTAGAGATATGACTAAGTGAAAAACGAAGAGAGGAACTTTCCAAAGTTACAATTTTAAGCATTTTAAGGAATTGCATGACTAAAAATTAGAAAACCACATACCTTCACTTACCCTCAATGTACATGAGTTGTGGATGTTGAAGAGTGTGGCTGCTAATGTTGTTGGATCATGGAATATGTAAACAAAGGAATTTGGATCTTCTTTCGTGTTCTCCTTGTTGATGACAAGGTTTGAATCTTTATTACTGCTATAACGAATTGATCTGTTGCAAACTGTTAAAATGATATAGTCTTCAATCATTACAACACCCGATGGTACAATTCTAATCATGCGAATAATTGTGTTGATGTGGAGCATGAATAGAATTCATTGGATTACTGACCGTTGATGTATGCCGTTAACCAATGTGAGGCAACTCACCATTAATGTCAATGATTGCCAAGGTACCTAAGTACATCTTGCGAAGGGAAAATAGATGAGCTGATGTCGAGCTACTTTCAAGATCCAGCGATCAAGGGACATTGGTGTATTCCCATGATTGTTGGAAAGAGAGCCTGTCATTAAGGCATACAAGCCTCAAGATACTACTAAGAACTCTAGCCTTGAACCTAGATAATGTGTTGATGTCGATAGGCCAAGACTTGTTAGAAGGGAGGCCTTAAGGAATCCTCCATTATCTAACTCGAGCATGAAACAATAATTTTGAAGGATTATGGATGAGAAATTTTGTAGTGGATCAAGGTTTATTTGGAAAACTGAAAATGAAATGGAATGAATCATCTTTGTAGAGGAGCTGAATGTTTATGTTGGGTTACAGGTTAGTGAAAGTGAGGCAGGAAAATGACTATGAAGGAAAATTTAGTGATTGAAAAAGTGAGAATGCAATGAAGGTTTTATTTACTGAAAAAGGAGGAACACAATGATGAATGTAAAGGGAAATGAGGTGAATGTTTTATTGACTGAAGAAGCATGGATACAATGGAGACAGTGGCATCTGAAAGGCTTGCAAGTGATGGATTTGATCTAACATCATGTGCTCATGCATTGATGTTTCATCTTTGTTGTTGCTTTGATCATTTCTTGTGAAAGAAATGTGATATTTGAGAGGATTTTCAATGATTTGATAGATATTATGACATTCTCCCCCTTGGCTTACCCAAAATCATGTCCTCATGCTTGAAATGGGGTCTTTAAAAGACAATGTTTGCTTATGGTCATTTGTTTATCTTCTTGGAACTTGAAAAAACTTAGTATTTTTTCTACAATGAAATGTAAGTTTATCATAAGATAGAGGTGATCAATCTATTTATTTATGAAATTTACAAAAAAAACTGAGAATTGGTACTAATAAAACAAATTCATGAAAAAAATTTGAAAGAATTTATACATGTGTCGAAACTAGTGCCTCATTTTATGTGTTATATCTTGTCAGAGATTTCTTTATTCTTTAACTATTTCAAATTCTGATGATATATTTCTCATTATGTAGATCTCATCGAGATCTTTCCAACGACACTTGAATCGTCGAAATCCGATGTCATACGAGAAAGTTGTGCTTATTTGAAATTTGGGTGAAACAGTGGAGATTATCATAAGGTTTCTAAGTTGCAGGATTGCGCCCTTCCTACATCAAAAAATCTTGTCTATCTTCTTTGGCCGAGCCATGGCATAAGATTTTCTAGTTTTTGATGTCATTGGCTTTTGTACCTACAAGACAAAAATAAACATGATCATATAAAAATACTTTATGAAACGAAAACATGTCTACAGAATTCAATCTTCCATATACAGGATTCTCTTCAAGGCATTTTGCAAAACAATAATCTTGTAGATGAAGCACCCTTATCGTTCTTCTTCTTGATCCATTTTCAGTGTTGAAAAATGAGTTAGCAGATGGAGGGTGACTTTGTAATAGTGATGTGGCAGTGGGTGACATGGAAAATGGATGATGTGACATGTTGACCGATGATGTGGCGATGAATGTGTAATATTGGCCAATGTTGTGCTGCCATGTGATGGTAAAATTGTTGTTTAATTAATGTTGTGTCAAAATTGTAGAATAATTAACGAAAACCAATCCCTATAAGATTTGAACTCATGACCCCCATTATGAAATTTGAATGGCTTACCAATAGATCACAAATTACAATTAAGAATTTAATGGAATTTTGGAATTTTTAATTATTCTAAAAATAAAAATTGAAACAACAACTTGACAAGTGGCCAATCTTAATCCAAGATTTTTAGGAAAATATGATTCCAAAATATTTTCCAAATCATTTTTCATATCTTTTGAATTCATCATTTCCAAGATTTTTAGGAAAATGGGATTCCAAAATATTTGCCAAATCAATTTTCATATCTTTTGAATTCATCCTTTTTGCATAGAAAGTGGATTTTGTTAAACAAACATGGTGAACGAGAAACAAATAGGAAAGATAAATCATGCAGTACAATTTTATTAACAATTTGATATACACTTATAGTACATTTGGTGACCGTTGGGATTCACATCCCAAGGTCTCTTGGACTTCTTTGTCCATTCGGCTTCCACGCTAACCCTTTAGGATTAGGTGTCCAACATTCCCCCCCTTAATCCGAAGGGTTATGTATGAGTCCAAGAAAAGAGCTGTAATACAAAATGTGCAATAATGGATGTCAGCACTAGGCTGAATGTGCTCTATGAAATTTTGGTAAAAAAGGGCGGTGGTTTAAGGATAGCCACCAACACTGGAACGCTTAGTGCAGTTCCCGGAACTCTTCCAAAACTCGCAAGAAGCTGTAAGTCTTCTGCTAGAGGAAGTGATCCTATTGTTTCAAAGAGGGAAACCTTCAACCATAAAAGGGAGGCCTCACCCCATATAAAAGGTAAAACTTCAACCTGTAAAAGGGAAGTCTCAACCTGTGATGGTTTAAGGATGACCAACAACTCTAGAATGCTTATGCAATTCTTGGAACTCTTCCAAAGCTGGCAAGAAGCTGTAAGTCTTCTGCTAGAGGAAGTGTTCTCAATTTTGTCTCCGAAACTCTTCCAAAACTGGCAAGAAGCTGTAAGTCTTCTGCTAGAGGAAGTGTCCCACATCGCTAACTGAAGGCATGTTCAGGCATCTTTGTCTCTGGCTACAACTCTGAAGCTGGTGTGGCAGGTTGTGGCTCAGGCTCGCTTGATGTGGCTTTGAAGGTTGTAGATGACTATCATTTCCCCCCCTGTCAGATACAAGGTGAGAAGATGGAGAAAACTCAACTGCAAGACTGTTCAATATTCTGGAACAAGTTCTAACATGTGTTTGGAATATCTTCTTGGCTGTTGATGTCCATTGCCAAGAAGCAATCCATCCTAGATGAATCTTTGTTCTTGCAGGACGATTGTTTTTGAAGCATCTGTTTGAAGAATGACTGGTTTTATGACAATGCTTACATGGATGAAGATCAAAACAGTGATCTTTCATATGGCCAACTCAATCACAGTGTTGGCATTTCACAATCTGTTGTTGTTGTTGTTGTGGAAGAGGAGCAGAGTCTGGAACAGCTGAAGCTGAACTGTCATGAGGAGCAGGTGTACTGTCATGAATGAATCCAGCACTCTGAAACTGAATGGGTTTTGAGTAGTCTGGAATATGAAAGGACAAGTCCTTGTCATATCCAAGACCAGTTCTGTGCTTGTTGTGGACAAGCTGTTCCCAAGGTCTGATGATGGGCTTGGGAAGTGCAGACTGAGTTTCTGCATCTGCATGTACAATTGCTGCTTTATTTGAATGCACTGTAACATTATTGACTTGCTGTTTATGGGAGTCTGTTTCAATCTTCTGAACGGAAACAAGTTCAGAATGATGACTCCATTGCTTTAGTTCTTCTTGCTGCAGCTTTGTCTCAAGCTGCAAAAACTCAATATTCTCATGTGCATTTTGGAGACAAATATGAATTTCTAAAAGAGATCCTTTGCTGATTTGTAATGTGTCATCAACAGTAGATTGTATAAGAGTCTTCATGAACTCTAATACTTCAATGATTCTGGCCATTTATGCGTTAAAAACTGATCAAAACTACTACTTAATGCAGAAAAGTAATACCCACTTTATGACATTAAAAGGCCCTCATAAATAAAGGAAACCCTTTAGACATATGAGAAAAATTGCATTGCATCTGTGGAAATGGATAATCTACACCAACTATATTGCTCCAACATATGAAAGAAGCACTTCTAGCTGCCTTAAACACCCATTTAAAACAGCATCGTCAAAGGATTCTCAATGTATCCTTTAAATGCTCTCAAATATTCAACACCAAACGCACCATCAATCACTCGGTGATCACAGCTAAGTGTAACAGACATGAATGAACTGACATCAAATTGATCTGGAAGTGCTCCTGGGATGACTCGCTTTGCAGCTAACTCCACAGCCAAAATCGCTGACTGTGGAGGGTTGATGATAGGCACAAAACTGTTTTATTCCAAATGGACCTCCCAAATTGGATACTGTGAACGTCCCTTCCTCATAGTCAACTGGCTTCAAAGTATTCTCTTTAGCTTTCTGTGCCAAAACTTTTACGTCCTCCCCAATTGCAGACAACCCCTTCTTATCTGCATCTTTTACAACTGGGACAAACAAACCCTTATTTGTTTGTACTGCAACACTGATGTTTATGTTATGATACTGTCGAATATATTCATTTGTCCATGAGCTGTTACATTGAGGTACCTTCCGAAGGGCTAATGCAGTAGCCTTTTGAACTTGCAAAAATAAATAAATCTACGAGCGTGTCACACCAGCGTATTAGTGCCGGCAGCAACTCCCCACAAAGCAGTCACACCAGCGTATTGAACATGCCCCGAAGAGCCGAGAAATATCAATGGCGCCAAGAGCTGAGAAGAAGCCCGCGGAGTTAAACAATCAGATCAAGCTCTTGAAAAGATGAAATGCAACCTCCAAATGGATTCCCGAGTTTACTAGTGATGAAATGCACACAAATTCCCTCATTCAGGGCCGCCATCACCAAATGTTGCGACTGGGTTCTAGGAGGACATATTTCCTGAGTGCGGATTGCATCACTGCAAAGTTATACCAAAACGTTGATTATGTGGATGAGCGACATTGACATAGATATGAGGTTAACCCTGATATGGTTGAAAAGCTTGAACAGGAGGGGCTACTGTTTGTGGGCAAGTATGAAACCTGTAGACGTATGCAGATACTGGAATTAACAGGCCATCCTTATTTTGTTGGAGTCCAGTTCCATCCAGAATTCAAGTCAAGACCAGGAAAAATGAGCCGTTGACGTGCCGCCCGCCCAGGGGACGGTGAGCATCTCCAGTTACCCACGCCTTCCCCTCTATTTATGACCAGCACGAACAATCAATTTTCTATCATCTGAAAGTTTTCTTCTTAATATTTGTCTGCTCAATTTCCATTTGTCTGTGAAGATCTTGTTTTTTGGTTTCTTGGTATCATTTTCTTTTGAAGTTCTTGAACGATTTGCTGGTTTTAACAATGGCTTCGGCTCAGACAACTGCAAAGCCCGTAGTCAGCAATGCTGTCAAAGAAAAGAAGCCGAGGGCTTCCAAGGGATCGAAACCGCTACCTTCTCATCCCACATATTTTCAGATGAGCACGGAGGCCATTATTTCTTTGAAAGAGAGAACCAGGTCCAGCCAGTATGCCATAGCGGCCTACGTTGGCAGTAAATACCAGTCCCAACTCCCTGCCAATTTCAAGAAGCTGCAGTATGTGGTGCCGCTCTGGAAGGCGCAATTGCGTCAGGGATTTCTGATCATAACCTTGACCATTGTGCACAAGCGCTAGGATGGTTCATCTGAAAAATACAAGAAACGAGCTCCTATGAAGGATATGCCATGGCCTCCACTTCCCAGCACAAACCCAGATCAGTTGGTCACCCCCAATAAACGATAATCGTCATACCGAGATCTGATCGAATTCAAAGAATTATCACAGAGCTGATGACAGATCAGAAGAGTAAGGCATGTTTTCTCGAATCTGTTCCTAGTCCAGGAGATGGTAATTGCCTCTACGCAGACAACACGCGTTTGCCCAATCAGATTGATCAGATCACTGGTCGATTATGCCAAAATTCATCAAGAAGAAAACATATGACAAATGCGTTAATGGACAGAGAGGCGCTGGAACGGTTTTGGATTCTGAGTGAATTTCAGGGCAGCGCAGGTGTGGCAGAATGACAGAGCATTATGTCAGGGCAGATGCGTTATGGCAGAGGCAGTGCAGGTGTGGCAGACAGAGCGCAGGTAATGAAGGCTAGGCCAGCGCTATTCAAGGCAGCTCAGACCAGTTGCTCAGGGAAAACAGGCCACACATCATGGCTCTGATACCATGTTAAACACACACATGGTGAGCGAGAACAAATAGGAAAGATAAAGCATGCAGTTCAATTTTTATTAACAATAGATGTACATTTATAGTACAATATGGTGACCGTTGGGATTCACATCCCAAGGTCCCTTGGACTACTTAGTCTGTTTAGCTTCCACACTAACCCATTTAGGATTAGGTGTCCAATAGTTCTGATAGCAAAAGATTACTATCAAACAGTGCCTTGACAAGATAGGATTGGAGTCCTTGGGGTTGGTGCCTCAAAAGCAAGAAGGATTGGAGTCCTTGGGGTTTGTGCCTCAAAAGTAAGTAGGATTGGAGTCCTTGGGGTTGAAGCCTCAGAAGTAGGAAGGATTGAAGTCCTTGAGAGTTTGTGCTCCTAAGTCCAAGATTGGTGTCTTGGCAAAATCGAGTTGGTGCTCTGGAGGTTGGAGCCTCACCAAATTCCAAGTTGGAGCTTGGCAACTGATTGTAACCATCTATATAATGTATCTATTTTACTGCACAGTTTATATTAATAAAAGCATTTATTCTTGCTGTTCATCTTGTGTTCTGAATATATATGTTTTAACTGGTAAAACAATAGTGGGAAAAAGAAATACTGATTCACCCTCCTCTCAGCATTTCCAACAAAGTGGACCCAGTCCAGGTTTGGGGATGGAATGTAGCAACCAATGATGTTCCTATCCTAGACAAGGTGAAAGAAAACGACCGAACAAGAATATTTAATTCAGAAGGTTGAATTGATCTTGTTGAGGTCTAGCCTTGGGGATGCGTAGGAAAATTTCGATCCTAAAGCTAGGGTTTGGGATTCCTAGAGATTCCCTTGTTAGACTTGCCTCAAATTTGGAGGAGAGGGAGGGGACCCACCAGTGCAGTAGGCTGTAGGAGATCGAAATTTCTTCTTGGGTCAATTCCCAGGAAATTGATGCCCTAGGTGACCTAATGGGGCTAGACCTAGGGAAAAACGGTAAAGGATAAAAAGAGGGTTAAAATGATCACCCTTTTTGAGTAATTAGTGCCTAATTCATTTGGGGATATGGAGTCAAGGATGATGATGACTAAGAATTTGGTTTCTTGATCAAGGAGGCCCGGAAAGTCAACTTCATCCAATGTTGAGAGAAAGAAAAGAAAAGTGGCCTTCAAGCATTTATACTTCAAAGCAAATGATGCAAGCTTATCGAGACAAATAATATCTAGGACATTTCATTCATATAACATTGGACCATACATTAAATTAACTAAAACATGCTTAATTCCATATTTCAATTATGCAACAACTAGCCCTAATTTTAACAGTATGCAACAACAAGAATAACAACTTTATAGAATATATCTAGCAATCATTTCGTTTGAAAGACAAAGCTCCAAGACAAGAAAAATAGCCCAAATACATATGTCAAAATTCATCCATCTCCAAAAAATATCCTCCGAGGAAAAAATGCGAAGTTCTATATGATTAGAGAGATCCCAAGTCAAGTGATATCCAAATGAATGTATCTAACATCAACATATAGCCTCCTAAGGAGTTTGAATTAGCCTATGGGCCTACATTAGCCCCTAATGATAAAATAATGTGCAAATGAAACCCCTATTTGTGACAAGCCCACCAAACTAGCTCACAAGTGGAAAAATAAGCCTCACAAGGGGCCAAACAATAATATGTACATGTCGTGGGTCCCTGCAAAGGCCTAATAATGTCCTAAAGTGGCATACTGAAGAATAAATTCCTTGGAATATGATGGACAAGGGGGTAGCCCTTTGTTCTCCAAGTAGTAGACTTGTGGTGCTCCCAGTGGGTCTGAGGACACATAAAGGACCCCATGGGTCTCCATATGAATCGAAGATGCTTGTAGATCCTCTGCAAGGGTCTGAGTGGTGGAATGAATGCTACCATGACGTTGTACAAGTCTTGGGAATGGGGTTCCTGTGGGGGCCTATTGGGCATAATGTACGAAGCATATCACCATCATCCCAAAAATGGACCACTAGTAGTCTTTGAGCATCGATGAAGATATGTGGAGTGTTGTCTGTTGCTGTGGAGGCGAATGGCTCTCTATGCACACCTTATATTTGCCAATGTAGACCTTTGGGGGTTAGGATCTCATATAGGGAGACCAAACCCAAATGGAAACCACATGTAATCCTGCATAAGATCCAATGCATTCCCTAGGTTTCCAGTACAACCAGTGATTAAAATAATTGGGTAAAACAAATCATGGACAACAAAGTGGGCACTTCATAATGGCATGCCCTTCTGTAGTGGGCTTAGGCATGTGCTAGTGCCTCCAAGCTCTAAAGGGGGTTAACTAAGTACCTTATTAGGTGGTTTCAACCCTTAAAGGGAATAGTATGTCCACAGTACATCCCTTTAATGGGGGTGACAAGTGATAAATAAGTGGGATGGAGTAGGGAATGAGAGGGGCAATCTTGGGCCACATATTGGGGCATAAGGGTAGCTAGATAAGGGAAAGCCCCACACTTGGGTATGTAATGTGTAAGAGGGAGAAATCTTGGTACATGAGGTACCCTAGCCTTGATTTTTTCACCCTTCTTTAAATTCCTTTTACTTTTTATGAATTTTCTTTGATTAATTGCTCGGGGCTCAAAGGACAAGAACATGATGTGTAAGATATAGCAGTGATTACTCCCTTTTAGGTAGGGCGGTTCATTTCCCTCCAGAGGTTGGGACAATCATGGGTTCTTGAATGATAAACGAGGCTCATATAGGGCCTATGGAACCAGGGTGATGACCATGGATTGGGGTAGAGCTCATGCATTGGCTTTTGCCCATGTGCTGATTACTTTTGTCTCAACCCTCTTTTGCATTTTGTGGTACAAGTTTCTGTTAAATGTAGCCAATTATGCTTTTTTCTTTTTCTTTTAGCTGCTTCAACCTTCGGGGCATCATTCCAGGCCTAACCCAAGGTGAGGGCAAGGGGATAGGGAAGTTGGCCCTATGTGGACCCAGAATGGAAATATGGACCCAAGTGGGAGAAATGATGAATGGGGTATAGTGAGCGGAAAGGGAGTAATATATGCAGATAAAGGAATGGGACCATGCACCCAAAGTCGAGGTTTCCCAAGTAGTACCATCCTAGAACCAAATGGTCAATAAAGGAGATCCCACAAGACTAAGATCCAAGGGTAACATCCAAAAGAGATCAAGGGGAGAAGAGAACAAACTAAGCCCACCATTTCCGCCAAACCCCCACATCAATCCATACCCAGAAGTATCCATGATAAGTAAACCCAATACTCAATTACCAAATGACAAAACATACCTTTAAATTCAGAAGGCCCACCTTCAAATATACGATCAATACAGGTGGGTGAGGGACCACATGGTTGGCTCAGGGGGTAGAGAAATGGCACAACGAGCTTGTAGGAGGCTGCAAGGGGTTGTTGGCTACTGGTTGAGGCTCATCACGGAGAAAAAATTCTCTTGGGCATATCACCCACGAAGTGGTGGGTAACAGGAAGCAGGGAAAATTTTAGGCGCTAATATTCATAAGTGGGCTAATTTTCCATGCATTTTCCAAAAAAAAGATTCGTCAATTTCCATTTTTTCTAAAAATGATTCGCCCAAATTTTATAGTATAAAATTATTTTACCTCAAAAATTACCAACATTTATGTATAAAGTCATTAGAAGTTTGAATATTTTTACAATAATGTCACCAAATGTTTTATAGTTTGCACATTAGGGGCTAGTAAGATTCATCGAGAATTCTAAACTTTGAGATAAATTTCCATCCTTAAAATTTTCCTTGTTGGGAAGAACATCAAGAAAGCATTTCCAAATAGTGGCAACAGATCTAAGGAAATTTTGGACTTGGTTCATTCTGTTGTATGTTGTTCGATGCCCATAAAATTGCTTGGTGGTTCATTCTACTATGTGACATTTATTAATGACTTCTCTCGTAAGACGTGGATATATCTCTTGAAAACGAAAAATGAAATATTCGACAAGTTCCGGGAATTCAAAGCTGAAGTGGAAAACTTGACAGGTAAAAAGATCAAGTTATTGAGATCTGAAAAAGGAGGAGCATACACCTCAAAGGAGCTTGTTGCTTTTTGCAAGCATAGTGAGATAAAGAGGGAGAAAATTGTTCCCTATAATCCACAACAGAATGGTGTAGCAAAATGAAAGAATAGATCCATTGAAGAATTTGTCAAGGCCATGATGCATCATTTGGACAGGTCATTGTTATTATGGGGCAAAGCATCACGGACAATTGTGTACTTTCAAAATCGAAGTCCTCATAGAGTTTTGGGAGGTATGACTACTGAAGAAGCCTTCTCCAAAAGGAAACCAGAGGTTGGGCACATGAGGATCTTTCGTTGTCCTATATATGTTCATTTTCCTAAGGATAAGAGGAACAAGTTTGAAACTTCAGGAAATTAAGGAAGATTTGTTGGATACAATGAATCTTCAAAAGCCTACAAAATTTACATTCCAGAGCAACGACGAATGGAGGTCAGCCATGTTAAATTTTCTTAGGGCGACATTGTTCTTTGTTATGATAGTTACATTTCATCATTAATACATTAAGTTCACCCTATATCATCATTACATTATTCAGATCAACACCATTATACATCAGCATATGCAATTATATGCAAAGAAACAACATCACCATCATCATCAATGCAGCGGAATATAAGAGGAACAGTAGAAGAAAGCATGCACACATATAGAGACACCAGGATTGGTCCAAGACAAGGGCAAAACCCACTATGGGGAAAACCCTTGCACTTCTTATTCTTCTTCGATCGTCATCAAATGATGCAGCAAAAGAGAGTATAATAATCCATAAATTTATTTATGCAGTAAAACAATAATGATATCCATGAAACAGATCTAATCATGCTAGGAATCAAAACCCTCATACTGATGACTGTAATGTGTTGGCACAAACTGATGTCAACTGTTATATATTATTGTCACTGTGTCGAACACTGTTGAGCACTGTCGTCACTGTCAATGAGCCCAATACATATGTTTGCAGCGGAAACTAACAAATCAGATCTACAGATCTACAAATCTGTATAACAGTAGAGAGAAACCCAGATCTACCAAATCACCGAAGTCAACTAAAGCCAAGATGTCAAACCCTAGATCTGAACACTGGTCGTTGTCATCAAAATTGTTTAGGTGCGACCGAAACTCCCTGGTCACTCTCTCGGCCACTATATGCAGGCGATTGTGACTGCACGATTGCTCTTGGTAAGTCTTTTATGCATGCGACTATGGCGTAATACACTTAAAACCCAGAGTCGCTCCCTTGTTGTTGATGTGCAAGTGATCAAGATGTCCTAGTCGCTCTCAGAACCACTCTATACGAGCGACCGGGGACTGATACCTCCAGATCTGTCTCTGAAGCCATAGTCACTTCCATAAGCCTATGTGCCAATGTCCAAGGGTCTATAGTTGCTCTCATAAGCTTATGTGCCAGTGACCAGGGAGCAGAATGCCCTATTCTGTGCTAGCGACCGAGATCCAGAAGACCTTGACCCAGAACGAACTTTTCGCCTATGATTTCGGACCCTTGAGCAAACACCTTCCCTCGAACCTATGCAAACCGAGACAAGAGAGAAGAGAAGATGTCTCCCAATGATCTTGAGGTCCCTTCTATTTATAGGCTTTCCTGAGGGTTCACTTGGGGTTAAGATTGACCCAAGCAATTACTCATGTGGTTAGGGCCGACCCATTTCATAATTCATGTATGAATAAAATAATTCATAACTTAATTTCCGTTTGACCAAATTCTGTGATCTTTAGGTCGATTATGGTCCTCTCGAAAAGAGGAATCTAATGCAATCATTATCTCAGTCATTTGAACTGTCCAAGGTGGAATTTGACCATAGTTGCAAAAATTAACAAGCCAAGATGTCACTTTCGATTATGAATACCTCTCTAGTTAAGAGGGAGTTTTGAATTTGTAACCATGGACAATCTTCATAATGTACTTTTGGTCACTTGATGTAATTGTATTTATCATTGTAAAGAATATTTATAAATGCTTGAGTCAAAGAAAAAATTATCTTGAGTCAAAGCCCCATTGCGACTTTTAAAAGATGTAAATTTGAATTTCTAAAATGTAATTTTTTGCTCCAAAAAGTGTCAAGTCAGCCCTGGCCAAGACGCGTCTATTCACTCTATACAGACTACTATATAAAGGCAACTTGAGCTCCTCATTTGGAAGATTCACATTTTTCTCTCAGGACAACTTTTGGGCAAGCGAAGGAGGTCAACAAGGACAAAGAAGGAAAAAGAAAGAAGGTCGAATTTCTCTCTCTCCCCTCTCACCAACTCACACATGTGGATAGATGTCTCTCTTTGTTATTCGCATCTTTCTGGGGGCAGCAACTTTAGGAGGGCCAAAATTTTCTAGGTTAGTGGGTAGCTTCAAGGGGCCAAAATTCTAGGCTACTAGACAGTTGTTTGGAGGGCTAAATTTATGGATCTGGCAAGCAAAACAAAGTGCAGGATCAGCTTGGGTGACTTGACTTGGATGAGAAGACCAGGTTTGACCATAGGTCTAGGTGTGTCTCTTATTCAAGAGAAAAAAATTCTTTATTGAAAAGGTTGTTGGGTTTTTCCCCATAGTGGGTTTTCCCATGGTAAATCTTGTCTCTCTTTTGTGCATTGTGATCTCTATTGTTCTACTGTTGAATTTCTGAAGAATAGTTGTTGAATGATATATTGAAATAAGATAAAAGGAGATCTACATCAAAAGTAATTATCAAAATTTCAAATATTGTGCTAACCCTAATTGCACAAGAAAATCAATAAGAGGCTCCATCTAGCCTATCCTGATCTCTCAATCCTACTATAGCTATCTCTGGAAAATCTATAAATTCAGCGAACTCAAATACCCTAGAGAAATAAACTGAAGAATTTGATTTGGGTGAAAACCCTCGCTTTCTCTTCATGTGCCCTGTGCAGATCTTCTCTCTACCCTCAAATCTGCTCTGATACCCTGTGAAATTTTAAATTTTGTTGCAATTACTAGTTATTATTTTCCTATCTCTTCATATTATTTGTCAATTGCAAAATACTTGTGGCAAATACTGAATTAAACACAACTGCAACTTCACTAAAAAATAAATAACCACAGGAATTGAGAAAATTATGCATGCACACAAATATTGAACACTAGTATTTTTGGAGAAATGTCCCTAGAAAAACCCCAAAGGGAAAACTAGTTCAGCAGATGAGGGTTTTATTTATTAATTCTTCAGCGAAAATATTACAACTAGTTTCAGTAGAGTGCCAAACCTTTGAAAATTTTCTTTGATCACTTTTGCTAGTCTCCTTGACCTCTTGGAATAATTCGTCCCACCATAACCAAATTGGCCTCCCTCTAAAGTTGGTTTTGGCTCACACGTGTAGCCTGGAAAATTAAATCGGCTCTCCTGGCAACTCGCACTAGCTGGGAAAAATTATCTTGGCCTCCATTGGGAAATCTTGACCTCAACTGACAAATCGATCTCTCCTATGCAAATTTCCTTCCTCCGGAACTTCTCTCTCACTAAGCAATTCATACTGCCTATCTGGGTAATTCGCACCACCTGCTAGAGTAACCGCACTACTAGAAAATCGACTACTCTAAGCAGTAGAAAATTGATCTCGAAATCTCCCTAGAAATCGCTATGAAGAATGTCTGCGAAAATCTATGTTGAAACCCCTGCTACTAATGTCCCTGCACTACCTCTATGTCCTTTCTCTCACAGCAAATTTGTGTCTCAATTTGTTCTCCAAATCACCCATCAATCACCTCTTATAATCTCTTGTTGACAAATCAACGACCATGATCTAAGTAGAATCAATGGCTAAGATCATCTTGACTCCATCAAGTGACTTTTCCGGATGTCTCTAGAGGAAAATCGATTTATGTGAAAATTCGGAAACCTTGAATCACTACTGCAACAACTGATTATATTTATCCTACTGAATCAAGTTATTTACAATCTTATACGGTAAACATTGAAATAAATACAAATGCAACCTTTACAACTTTAAATAATATGCAGAAAAAAAATCTAAGCAAGAAAGAAATAACACACGCAAGTGACACCATTTTTTTTGGACCAATGTCCACAACAAAATCTAATGTGGGAAAACCAGTGCAGCAATTGAGGGTTTGTATCATTAAGTAGTAATTTCTGAGTACAATTCTTCAATTGCCCAAACTGGCAAACCTATACAGAGATCTAACTGGACAAAAAATAGTGAGATGATATCACCCTGTCACTAGATGAGCCTTTGAACAGTACTACGTCACACCCACGCAGTCACTACACTGTTGCTAGGACTGCGCTGCACCTCCTCTGATCCTTTGTTGGCTGGAAACTTCGACCCTCCATCCTCTCGGTCTCACACCCAGCTCCGACACTTTATCCCAATTGTTCCTCACCAAAATTCCAGACTCCCTCTGAAGCTTTGCGTTGCCACAGTGTAGCTCTGCGTGGCCCTGCGTCAGCCTCTCTGGACGTCTTTCTGCCCTCTCTGTCTTCTACTCTCTGGATCAAGAAAACTTCCTCTGGAAACTATCCCTGCCCACTACAAGAAATCACCTCCATCACTTCTCCAGCAACTGCTGCGCTGCTCTCTTCAGAAATCGATCTCTTGATCTCTAACTCGATGTGTTTTCCAAATGCCCATCAAGCCTCTTCTTATAATCTTCTCATTGAGTAACCAACAACCCAGATTAGATTCTAATCACTGGCTCAATCATTTTGGCTTGATCCTCCTCTTCTTTTAGAAGTTTCACCCGTAGTTTAATTAATGCCCTTTAATTATTTTAATTTCCTAAGTTTAGACTTAGGCATCCATTAAAAATAATTAATTATTTTAATAAAACCTTCTCTGGGTGGAATTTCCCAAAACAATTTCTGGGTGTTCTGGAATACATTTGTCCTAGCCTCCCTGCAAATTTTGAGGCTTAGAGCACATCTGATGTTACCAAAAATCAACACTCCCTCTTAGTGAGGAATGTGCTCTAGTAATGCAACCTGTTGAAGCATCACCCTTCTATATAACATCTCCCTCTGTGTTGCTAATGTCTAACATCACTACCCACCAAGCTACTGTGAAAATGTTGCATCCGTGTTGCTGTTGGCCCTTGCCACTGCAACCCTCTCCAACTGTTGTTGTTGTTGCTGCTGCAACAACAACGGAAAAGCATCCAAAATACTGAACCAAAGGTGTTTAGCGTGATGCATCTGTTGTTGGAGTTCTGACTGTTGCTAGTCTCTACACTGTCATTGAAGCCATTGCGATGCTGTTGACTCTGCTCTGTACCAATTGCATTGTTGCCAACACTAGCTCTGCGCTGCTCAGATTCTTGCGCTCCTAGCCACTGCAATTGTCATTCCAACACTCCTCTGCACCAATTGAACCTGGTCCATCCTGCTGCTTCTGAAATGGGCTCCCGTAGCAAGGTATTGATCCAAGTGGTGGAATCCTTAAGGATCCTGCCCATTTCTAGTTCTTTCGAACTACAGTACTAGATCACCCCACCTCTCCCCTAGAGGTATCTACGAAATCATGGCGAACTCCTCTTCCTCGATCTTTGCGATTGCAGCCTGCAGATCATGTTTCTTGTCCTTGTCCTTCTTCTCTAGAGGACATTGTGTAGCATAGTGACCAGATTCACCACACTAGAAACATTTGATCTTTGAGACATCTTTCTTCTTCTTCCGCTGCTCCTTCTACCCCTTTGATGCAAGGGTTGCATTCTCTTCCTCCTCGTCCCATCAAGTTTGCACTTGACTAAGTCTCCCCTCATCTTTTCTGCTGAACACCAGTGCACATTCCCTCCCAATTCGACAATCTCTCTCTGCCCAGGATACTCTGGACAAACACTTGCCATTCTTCTGAAGCTCAATTCGAGGCCAACATCACCATCTCTTTAGGTTGAGGTGTTGATCCTACAGCTACCAACTAATCTTAGACTTTCTGAAGCTTTGATAGGAATGGATCAATGTGTTGCCCTTTCTCCATCCTTGCTAATCTCAGCTTCTCCTCCCAGTACATCTTCTGCTACTCGAAAGATCCTTGATAGTGCGTAGCCAAGTCATCCCACATCTCTTTAGTCGTCCCTTTGCTAGCAATGTGACATACAACGTGATCCATCACTCCATCAAGGATCAACCGCTTGGCCTTTGCCATCTCAGCCTTGTACTTCTTGAGTGGATCTGCATCACTGGGTACAACTACCACACTATCGACATACATCTCTAGATCATGCTTATCCAGAAGGCATGAGATCCTATCCTTCTAGATCACATAGTTGGATGCTGCATCCAACCGATCTTGATCTCTCAGCCCATTAGATGCCATCTCTGCCAACAAAATGTCGAATTGCCTCCTCTCTCCTCTGCTCAACAAATGAGAAATTGAATTCCCTAGCTAGGAATTCTCCAAGGAAGAAATTCCCTCAAATAGTGTTTCCTTCCCTCTTTTGATGCTTTTCTACCCCAACAACTGCTGCAGAAAACTACGTCTCAATAGAAAACTGCTCTACGTTGAATCCACTGCTGTGTTGCTCCCTCTGTCACTGACAAATCTTGATCTGGAAATCTTACCTCTCTGTCGACTCACTGAGAGAGAGATCTTCCTTGAGAATCTTGCCCCCTACCTTGGATTGTGCAATCCTTTGGGGATTCGATCTGCTGCCTACGAAGCACTTTGATCTCCCTCCTTCTCTTCAACATTGGGCTCTTCCGGTCTGCTCTCTTGCTTCACCTTCGCTTTGATACCATGTGAAAATTCGGAAACCCCGAATCACTACTGCAACAGTTGATTATATTTCTCCAACTGAATCAAGTTATTTACAGTATTATACGGTAAACCTCGAAATAAATATAACTGCAGCCTTCACAACTTTAACTAATATGTGGAAGCAACAATTTGAGCAAGAAAGAAATAACACACACAAGTGACACCGTTGTTTTTAGACCAATGTCCCGAAAAACCCAATGTGGGAAAACCGGTGCAACAGCTAAGGCTTTATATTATTAAGCAGTATTTTCTAAGTACAATTCTTCGGATGCCCAAATTGACAACCCTATACAGAGATCTAACTAGACAAAAAATATGATCTCACCCTGTCACTGGAAAATCAAGCACTGATCTGCACTGCCTCTGCGTAGTACTGCATCACATCCATGCAGTCACTGTGTCGCTGCTACTAAGACTGCGCTACAACTCCTCTAATCCTCTGATGGCTGGAAACTTCGGCCCTCTGTCCTCCCGGTTTCACACCCCGGCGCTGACACTTGATCCCAACTGTTCCTCAACAGAATTTCAAACTGCCTCTGAAGCTCTGCATTGCCACAGCATAGCTCTATGTGGCCCTGTGTCAGCCTCTTTGGACGTCTTTCTACCCTCTCTGCCTTGCACTCTCTGGATCAAGAAAACTTCCTCCATAAACTATCCCTGCTCCTCACTGTAATAAATCACCTCGATTACTTCTCCAGTAACTGTTGCGCTACTCTCTTCAGAAATTGATCTCTTGATCTATCACTCGATGTGTTTTCCAAATGCCCATCAAGCCTCTTCTTATAATCTTCTTGTTCAATAATCAACGGCCCATATTAGATTCTAATCAATGGGTCAAATCATTTCGTCTTGATCCTCGTCTTCTTCTAGAAGTTTCACCCCCAGTTTAATTAATACCCTTTAGTTATTTTAATTTCCTATGTTTAGACTTAGGCATCCATTAAAAAAATTAATTATTTTAATAAAACCTTCTGCAGGTGGAATTTCCCAAAACGATTTCTAGGTATTCTGGAATACATTTGTCCTAGCCTCCCTGCAAATTTTGAGGCTTAGAGCACATCCGATGCTACCTGAAATCAACAATTTAAGCCAATTAATATTGATTAATTAATCAATTTCCTTAAGTTAGACTTAGAAAAATTAATTAACAACTCAATTAAATCTAATCAAAGCCTTTCTCGAGAAACAAATTATGGGTATGGGAGAAAATGTATTCCTTAGCCTCATAGATACAATTTGAGACTAGAACACTTGTCCAAGATACACAAACTATCAATGTGGAACCAAAGAAGGAAAATGATAAAATAGGGCTTGTAATGTGTAGCGGGGAGTGAAAAATGTGGAATAGGAAAATAGGACCGTGCTACAAAATATGGGGTTTCGCAAGTAGTGCCCTACCTAAAACCATAGGTCAATAAGGGAGATCCACGTGACTATGATAGAGGATTAACCCCCTATTTAAGGTGAGGGAACAAAACCATGTCCAAGGCCCTTCCTTCTTCCAAGTCATCCAATAATCCATGCCCAAAGTCCCCAAGAAAAACAAGCATAAGTACCCGATTGTAGAATGAATAACATAACTTTTGGGTTGGATTGCCCACCTTCTAACATATGCTCTCAACAAATGGGGGTGGGGACATGTGACTAATGCTGGGAGCGGAGATCAAATGGCACAATGTATCGACTACATTGGTCATTGTCAAACGTTGTTGGTTGTCGGCTAAAGAGATAATTAGGAGAAAAATTCTCCTATGGGGTCACCCACTTTTGGTGTGTAACAAGTCTATTTGCTCCTTTTGAGAGAACCCCTTGGCCATGAACCACACCTTGTATTTTTCAATGTTGTCATCTGCATCGTGCTTGATCTTATAGATCCAACATGATCCAACCACCACCCTATTTGTCGATCTAGGCACAACCTCCCACACATCCTTTTACATGATTGAGGTGTACCCCTCAATCATAGCATCCTACCACACCTACTGTTGTGCATCCTCTTGATAGCTGGAAGGATCACTATCTACTAACTGACTGACTAAAGCCAGGTAGCTAGTGTTCCTCTTTGGTTGTCTTCGCTCTCTCCTACCTGTCCTTGGAGTCCCCACAAACTCCTAAGCATCCCTAAGTGTTTGTGGAACCTAACAATTCCTCCTACCAATTGTAGAGTTAGGAATATCCACCTATATATCCTCCTGATGCATCTCCTCAATCTACTACATCTACTGCTCCATACTCTGCGAAGCCTTAGGAACACCTGCACCTGAGCTAGTGCTCATACTCATGACAGTACTCGTGCTATGTTGCCTCTAATCCTGTTGCTCAACTCTAAGAGCTTCTACTGGTTGCTCGCTCTGATCATCAACTATTGGAAAATCTCTGGATATTCTGTAAGCCTTGTCCTCCATGAATTTGACATCTCGCTTGACTATAATATGCTTGTCCCTTGGAACAAGAATTCGATATGCCATAGAGGTTTCATTGTACCAAACGAAGTAACCTCTCTTTGCAATCTGATATAACTTCAAACATGTGTCTCCTAGAATGTGACAATATGCTAGGCTGCCAAATATTCTGAGGTGATCGACATCTAACCTCTTCCCTATGAATGTTTCTTTTGGTGTCATCATGCCCGACGCTCTATGTGGGACCCTATTCTGGATGTGAATTATTGTACTGCATGCCTCTACCATAAGTAGTGTGGAGATCCTGGTCATATAGCGTCGCTCTCGTTACCTTCGAAATAGAGCCATTCTTCCTCTTAGCAACCCCATTTTGCTGTGGGTGTCCATTCTCTCATGATTCTTGCCCTAGTACAGAACTCCTGGAATTCCTTTCTTGTGTACTCGCCTCCATTGTTTGACCAAATAACCTTGATCTTCCTGCCTATCACATTCTCCACTACAGCTTTGAATTCCTGAAAGCGACTGAAGACCTTGTCCTTGGTCTTCAAGAAGTATATCCAGGTCTTTAAGGAGAAATCATCGATAAAAGTCACGAAGTACTCGTATCCCCTAAGAGACTTTGTACACATCAGTCCACATATATCTAAATGCACTAATTCGAGAATACCCTTTGACCTATTATCACTCCTTGGAAAGGTTGCTTTCACAAACTTCCCCAACGCACATCCTCTACAAATGTTATCATGCTTTGTGCTCACCTCTGGAACACCTGTCACTGTCTCATGAAGCAATCTAAGTGCTCCATGATGTATATGGCCCATCCTCCTATGCCATAGTTCCCCCTGATCCCTCGGATTATTGTAGTTGACCAGTGCCTTAGGAGTATCCATTGCAACCTGTACAACCAATCGCTCTTAACTCCAATTGCTATAAGTGATTTCCAATCTTTGTGCTTGAGTAGCACCTGTGCCCCTTTAAAGAGTACATTATCCCCCTTATCTTAAAGGATAGGTATGGAAATCAAGTTCATACCCAAGCCTAGCACATGCAACACGTCATGAATTAGAATCGACTTGCCATTCTCCCTCTTAAACATAACAGTTCCTCTTGCAACTAGGTTGCACTTGGAATTGTTCCCCACTAAGATCTTAAATCTGATGTCCTCCTTATAGCTGAAGAAGTACTCTCTAACTTCTATCACATGAAATGGTGTCCCAATATATATATACAAGACTCCTTGTGAAGTCGAGCTAGATAGAAAAGCAATAATTGTTAATTCCTGATCCATTTTGTTGGAGAGCTCATCTGCACTTGTTGTTGTCAGCTTCTTTCCCTTCTTCTTTGTCTTCTTCCTCTGTGGACAATTGTTGACATAGTCACCAAAGTTGTGACATCCATAGCATTTGACCTTGGAAAGGTCCTTCTTCTCACTTTTTGGGTTCGGTCCCTTGCTGGACCACTTCTTCACTTTCCCTGTCCCTACAAGGGCCATGTTCTCATGTTGTTGTCACTGACAAGACTGAGTCTCTGCTCCTCCTGGGTGAAATTGCTCTATAATCAATCCCAACCAGGTAATATATCTCGTCCATTGATTACATGGACGGAAACATCCCATT